>JAARMF010000760.1:3051-66464 GCA_022844705.1 Toxascaris leonina | reverse complement strand
GACCGCTCAGCAACCACCCACCGGTGGGAAATAGAGTTTTTAAATTCCGGTCAGAGGGAGGAATATTAGAAACAGTGACTTACTAGTGGCAAGTGGTACATGTGATCGCGGCGGAGCAAGGGGAGGAAAGTGAGGAAAACTATTAGAGGAGAGCATGAGGCGCAAATGCAGTGCGTTTTTGCATCCACGAGTATTGCTGTGCTCGCAGTGATTATTGATCATCAATTTGGATTTTGCGCCGAGAGGTGATCTCTGCGTTGCTTGCGGAGCTTATTGTTAGTGCTGTGCTGATCATTGAGCCTACTTTGTTTGCAGTTGAACCGTATCTTATGCTCATATGTGGCAACCGCTAACGTGTTGTGGCCAGTGACGATCAATTGTTTGTTGTTGAGACGCCTGATAATAAAAGCATCAAACTAAAGACGTTGATCTTCTTGGAAACGACTAAATACTGACTAGATTTCGTCTCTTCAAGCCAGAAAGGGTGTTAAAAAACGAATTACCAAAGAACGATCACAGGCCGCATCGAAGACGATTGTACTCACAAGCATTTTTAATACGCTGTATGCTATCACCAAGGCATTCTCGACCAGTTTTTCTTGAGGCGTCTATGGTTAGATGCAGCTAAAAGATGTGTAACGTAGGAAGGATGAACAGTGATTCGCGCAAGTTTGCAAGAAAAGGTCATGCAGTTTGCAGTAGGTCCAGTTGGACCGGGATCGAATGGCTTCGTTTATAAGGCAGTTTTGCTAGTGGCATGCGATGGATAGAAACGTCGAGGAAAAAGTGAGAAATTGTGAGGACTGTAATGAGGCGCAGAAGAACTCCCCAGAAAGTACAGTTAGGTGCTGTCATGGAAAGCGGCTATAACAGATTTTGGTGGATCCATAGGTGGACTGGCGTGCATAGTTGCGTGGGTGCGGGCTCAAAATGTTCTGAAAGGACAAAGGTTTCACGAGTTATGACAAGAAGAGCAATTGAAGCTTCAAAATAATGGTCAGTCGGTTCGAATACTCAAGTTACTTATTTCAGATAACGGATCCCAGTGTGTTTCGCTTAGCATCCTCTCGTTATCCACAATTAAGTGGCTAAGTGAGATGTTTCGTTGATGCATTCAAGAAGGCAATGAAGAAATCGGGTGGTGATAGGCACTAGTCAAGCAGTGCGATAAGAGAGTTTCTAATGGTGCCTCTCATGGTTTTTGTTTGTCAGTTGAGAGGCCGGAGAAGTCTGAAAAGGCTTGTCGAATTTTCCCGCAATGAAGCTCTTTTAAGCTAGAAGGGGTTATTTTGAAGTCAAAGGTTATGAATGCTGGGATTTCATTCGTTACTCCAGATTACAATGCCAAGGTGAAATGCGAGTATCTCTTTAATAAAAGGTCATGCCGTCAGGTCTGATTGAAACTGCAAGAAAAAGCTTCATGTGAAAGCAGATAGAGATGGATGGACCGAGAGCGTGACGCTTTTAAGTTGCGATAGAGGAGTGCGTAAAGCTTTGTACGATGCCGTAGTGAAGGTCTCCAGCGATTTTTGCATAAAAAAGCATTCCTTTTTTTACAAACACATACGCACCCGCATTGCTGGACAACGGAGCTTCATTTTTTATTGAAAGCACCGTCGTTATCCGGTAAATTACTCACGCCAAAAAAATCCAAATTATGCCTTTGGTTGGACGTGAATTCCAAGTTGATAGGATCACTGCTTCCGATTGCGTTGCTTGTTGATATCGAAAGGCAGTAATTTAAGCATAAAATTTACATTAGGACAGTCAGCAACAACTAATCTGTTGAGTTTATTGAAACTGTGGGGTATTAAGCTTCATTACTGCGAGATCTTCGATTGGGATGATTTGGCTGTTGCCTTCATCTAACCAACATGGGTCACTTAGATGAGAGCAATTCCTTTACATCGTAATAATAGTTCCCTCTATCTGAGGTCACTGACTGATACGTGATCGTGCGAATTGCGTTTGCTGTAGTCGTTCCCTTTGTTCATCAAGAGCCTTTTTAAGATCAATTTCATCGCAAACGATTTCCACTTCTATTAAGTTTCTCATTCGATGTGGTCATTTGGATGTTTACTTCGGCAATGGTTGTTGCAGCAGTGCTGAGCATCGTTGTGCCATGAATGGCTGCGTGGGTGGTTGCTTATATTCGTCAGCTACCTTTCGCCGAAGACTCGTTGAGCTTTCTATTTGGCACTAACATCTTACTGCGAACTTTCTACACGTGGCTTTGTAAGCACTTGCGTAATTCTTGCAGTAATCTTTTTACAACTTCTTAAGCAATCTTTTTTGTTCATGCAAGTTTCTGGAGTAACCACATTAGACACAGGTTGAGAAATTAGTAGCAGCACCTGTGGTATGGCTATGATTCTCAATCTTTCGCTTGCTACGTTCACCTATTTGAAAGAAGCAAAAATTGCTCCATACTAAAAACGGGCAGACAAGGAGTTACCACTACACCCTCTTTCGATGGGCTGCAAGCACACAACAAAAACAAGCGCAAGTTCCGTCATCATGTGAGCGAGATAAAATCATGGCTGTTTGTTCCACTTGGATGCATTTGAGTCATATCCGTGCTTTCATAGTGAACAAGGCAGAGATTCACGTTCGCATTTTTCAAACTCATCGGGCACGGCATCACAAGATGGACGTTCTTTCTTTGATAGGAACTTCCTTTTTTTTCTGTCGTTGAGGTGATGCGTTTTTGCGTTGTACCAACAACCAGTTGTTAAGAGGCAATTGTGGCATTGTACGTCTCGGAAATCGCTTAAACGTTTTTCTGTCATCCCCTCCATCGTCCACTGATTACGGCACCCATCATTTCCTTTTGCGACGCCCAAAAAGTGCGCACCTGCATTAGTGAAACTATTAGAGCACAAGGTTGCGTGTATTTAAGCGAGTTTATTCAGCGCTTCACAAAAGCGTCCCATCTGAAATAGCCATCTTTACATTCGGAGACCGCTTGCGGTATTAGTTATCAATTTCTTAGAGGCGTGATCTACCTTGAACCCTCGACTATAGTTTATTGGTCAGCCAGCTTTTCATTAAGTGGTGGAAGTTATAATCAAGAGAAGCTAGATTTATTATTTGAAACTTCATGTTATTTTCATTCCAATTACGTTCAGTAGACATAGTACCATGTAAGAACGTCATGACACATCCATCTAAACATCTTATCGCGTCCGGTCTTGTCGGGCCTGTTTTTTTTTTCAACGCCCCGGTGTTGCGTGATCCACTTGATAGCGCAATAACGCTACATAGAGATTTTCATAAACTGAGAGCAGAGTTCCAGAAAAATCGATGCTCCATGGTTGCGGAATCGGGATTCTGTCGAGCGTTACATTATATGATCGCGAAAGCATGCTGTAATCACAACTGTTTAGAATGCATGCAAAAAATTGCTCATTTTTAATTCCACAATTTATGTTTGCATTCGGAGACATGACGGGCCCAATCAGTTTTTGAGAGCAGCAGCGTACTTCCATAACTCATGCTGGTGAGGAGATTTTAAGCTACTTACTTTCACCCATTTTCAGTTCACAGCTGATTATAGTGTGCTGCAAGGAGGCTATTTTTAAGCGAAGAGAGGTGAGGAATGCAATGGGGTAGACGACGGGAGTATGACCATTGGATCTTTCCCAGCCCGGTCTTGCTGCGGCAAATTGAATGGCCTATTAAACGAAAAAAGAATTGGAACTCGCACATATATGTGGTTTTATTCTTATTGCATTAATCCAAAGGGTTTTCCGAAGCAAGTAAAATAAAGTCCAATCGATGGCAAGATAAAAAATGCCCAAAACGGCGTAGCCAAATAGCAATTTTAGCCTCGAGGTACATCTGAGGTCTGATAGTAGCCCGAAGATTTGAAAAAAATGAAACGCAATGAAAAAATATAAGAGATGAAGAGAACAACGTATTCGTGTGACGTTCATGCAAATACGATGCAGTTCATCGTCAGCCATTTGTTGTTTTCATCATTCTTGCGTGTTTTATGAGACGCATTGCGTAAATTTGTGTCTGTGTGATTTTTTAAATATTCTTGCATGATAGAGATTCTTTCAAAGCGTATCCATCTGTGGAAGTATGTCACCAAAATCAGATATGTGCAGCTTAATTTTTTTGAGAGACTGTCATAGCTAGTGCAGAATCTGCACATCAAATATGGTTTTGCCGACGCAAGAGCTTATTTACTGGAATGTTGAGTTTATTTGTAGCCTAGCCGCACATTTCTGTGTCTATATAAAATTAAGAGCTGATAGCAGTGCACGGTCCACACAACGATGTTTTCAGCGTCATACAAAAAAGAACTTCCCCGCGTAAACGTGGAAGTATGTGCAGATTTATTTCCCGCGAGTTATGCGGCAAACTTTTAGCACTTGGACGTGGTACTGTTTTATTGTGAATTTACGAAGTAAGTGGGGAATGTCACTTCATCGACCAACAGAGAGAGCGTCAATTTCATTCGCGAGCGGATGATGTGACAGGTGTGGTTAGGCGTGGGAAATAGCAGCATTACTTCGCGCAAACTATCAGTGCCCACATTATCGCAGCACATTCTGTTGGCAGCAAACGGCATATCGGCTGCGCACTCAAAATAGTACTCAACCATCGTGTTCAAACCAGCACTTTCCGCTTTCGCCAAAAGGATTAGGGGAACTGATCGATTTCCCAATGATGGCTTTCGATAGAATGTTTGAACATGCAACAGCAACGTTTCTGTAGCAAACGCATGACATTGCGATGAGAGCGACCAGAGATAGGAGGAAGAATTGATAGGTGAAGAGAGGTGAAGAGTTAGAAGCAACGGAGGAGCGGCAAAGAGGGATAGTGGATATGCGGAATAGACAGTTTGATGCGCTCGATTTGGTAACGAATCGCCATACCGTGTTTGCACTGAGCATACAACCAGCTGGTGCACACGCATGTATCCTATAGGGCATGCTAACATCATTATGACAGCAGCTCTCCCTTCTTCATACGGCTCTTTGCTGTAATTTTGCTTGAGTTTGCAATGCGGGTTCATTTTATTTCTTGCAGCGATACATTCCCTAGGATACTGGCACTCTTCGATTCACTAGCAATAACTACTTAAGCAGTGATACGCAGCAGTGGATTGCTAGGGGCCGGGCCTATTTTCATTGAGGCATTCCCAAGTTTTTTTTTTGAGTAACTCTGACAGCTGAACAAAAGTTGTTGAAAAACAGGTGTGTCGCTGCTCAATAAAGAAGAAACTGGCATATTTTCAAGACTCGGAATTTTATATGAATCATGGAAATTTCCGATACTTTAATACCTTAATTAGCGTAGTTGTAGTGGGCTTGTGTATAAGTGGCGATATTTCGACGGCTTTGCTGCTTGATATAAAATATCTTTTATTAGAGACGTATTATGAGAATCATTCTTCTTGGCAGTTAAAGACATCCATCAGGTCTTATAACGTTCTAACTGAGAACGCCAGTGAAGAATCGTATTGGTTTTTCTTTTGTGCTTATTTGGAAAATTACAACCATGTTGTTGAGAGAACAGTTCTTGGGAGAGAGAGAGAGAGAGAGAATGGTCTTACCGAACAGAATCTGGAGAACCTGTAAGGAAGTTTGAAGCAAACTTGTAAACAGCTTCTCATAAAGAGTTAAGCGGCGTTCGAGATCGGGGCCAATAAGGCAGTATGGTGAAGTCCAGCAAATGGTGGCTAGGAAACGAATTTGATTGTATTCGTTACGTTCTCTTAACAAAGTATATTCCTCTCAGTTCTGTCATAGTCTATTCTTGACAATATGTATGTGCCGACATTTCTTTGAATCCCTGCAACATGTTTCAGCATGCCCACGTATGTCTGTTTGCAGTCCAGAATTGAACAGCCAGCTCACGCATATATCACATATGTTTCAATTACAGTATGAAAAACAGACGAGTTCGGGATTTTGAATAGGAGAGGTTCTTCTCACTTGATATGCTATATTACATTTGTCGCTTATTGTATTTTTCTAGCTGAGCGGCAATTAAATTTGCTGCGCCATGCCGCTTATAATCGTCGCACAGTCGTGCATTCCTGAGGGAAATTCACTTGATTGCTTTTCACTCCCCATCTAATCAAAATTTGTGCCTATAAAATCGGTTATACGAAGTGCTTTCAAACCGCCATCGCCTCTTCCCTTCAGCTGTCCATATTGATAAATAATTTTTTTAGCGATTAGTTCATGACAGATGAAACAGACCTTTTTTAAGAGTTGTCATCTATTGTCCGACTACCGTCAACTGCCATCTAATGATGGGATTTTTGCTCGGACATTGAAGCTTGGGCGCCATTCGTGAAAATGAGCGGCAGAATCGAAGACAATGAAGATAGGCTATGGAGCTGGCGTGATGGGTGTTTTTCTGTGACCCACTTCGGTCGCAGTAAAAAATTTCGGTACGAGGTGTAAAAGTTTTGTGTCCAGCACTGGATGGGGGCGGGAAGTAAACCAATGTAAGCAAAATAGCCAGGCCTACAATTTCCTGCGGATATCCGATATTGTGTCCCATTTTTTGTTTTTAAGCGCCTTTTTGAATTCAGAAGAAATCTCGGCTGAAGCGCTTCTCGATTCTTTACGATTGTATTGTGGATGGAAAAGTGCATTGTCTGGCTAGTGTAACTGGTGAGTAACCCACATGTTCTATAGAACCTTCGGAGCGCCTAGTCCAAAATACCAATAGCGAGCTCTTTTTCCACTTTTATATGATGTGGTCAAAACACTTCTCAATTTAGCTTGCATATTTCCACCGCACTTCTGAGTCCACTCAGCTAGCTGTCAAGTTGAAAGACACATGTCACCTTTAGATGATTGCTCTGTTGTAAATTGTAGGCTAGCTATAATGTTTCAGAAGTGCAAATGCTTCAAAGGCAGTTCGAACACATATGAACAGGAAGTTGGTTGATGATGTCCCATTGGTTTCAGTTAGCGAATGTGCTGAACGCAACTCACAAAAACGAAATGAAGAGAGATGAATCTTTAAAGATGTCACACTTTCAAATATAGCCATTTGCATCGCACATATACCTTATTGGTTGCGTTGATGATTTGGCCATCATACATCGATTTTCACTATGTCGTTGTGTTTTTGCCTTCAGTATCATAGAATCAGCGATTTCTTCATCTTTTAAGCCTCAGACTCCTATACCACATCAAAAAAAACGTCGTAAATATTTCTTCCTCACTGCTGTGCATTTTAAGCAATCTATGCATCGGGATAACAGAAGGCAGTAATGCTCGAAATTTTATAACGTCACCGGGAGTCGTTCTCTTGCATTATGATGCGCACCGCGATGCGATTGGCTTCGAGGCATGTCTCCCACACTATTATGGACCAACTTTTATTGATGACTGAAAATCCGAGCCAAGCTGAAGAGTGAAAAGGAAGACCAACGTTCTGTTACAAATTTTCCAGCTGTGTGCTTAATTCCGATCTTAATAATAGATATGATCCTGGATCACGACCGGTAATGACGGTTCCATTCTTTTATTCGTTAAGTAAATTAATTCCCCAACTTTTGGAATCTGTTTCGATATTACAAAACTTCGAAATAAAAGCTCACTGGATTTTATGTGTACCGTGTAAATGAATGTTTGCGAAATTTTGAGCAGTTTCAATTCAGCATTCCGCCAAGGTCAACGTTCAGCTTGGCTGGCAGTCATGTGGGCTGCCGATTGGAAGGATGTAAATTACATATGCAAATTATCTACTCGCATGCACACCCGCAATTAGTCATACGCATATTGATACTTCCTCCACTGTCTTCCTTCCGCTGATCTTGTTTTCAGTTTGGGGATAGGAAACTCCAAAAGTTGATGCTGCATGGTCAGTTTTAGTTTAGTGCTTGTCCACTAAAGGGCTTACATGTAAATCAGGATTAGGCTTATTTACACTCTGCTTCCATCGTTGCACTATAAACTCAGCAAAAAGATAATATTCTAACAATTATAAGCTTGAAAATGTCAAGAGGGAAACTATAAATACTTGAGTTTGCTATGTTTAAAAATTACATGCTCGAAGATCAAAATCTAAACAAATACGCAAATTGCCAACAAATTTCCGAATATTTGTCGTTGATATATCACATGCAACCCTTTTGTTGTTGCTCGTTTTTAGTTGTGGGTGGTTAGCGTTTAGAAACAATAAGCCCTTCGCTACGACGAGTGCTTCATGCCAATTCACTTAGTTCGTAAAATTTCACGCTACCCTTCTACCGCATTCTGTTAACGTCCAGCAACAGTGGCATCTAGTGGTAGCCGACACGCCCCTTGCGCAACGCTTTTTCTTCACTTTGCTTCGTTGTGAATCTCCCCATTCTATGTTCTTTTCTTTGCCTATCCGTCTCATATACTCACTGTTCTTGAATCTGCTCGAGTCAGAGGATAGACTATTTCCGCACTGCGTCAAAACTTTTCAAATAGACTCCATATTCTCTATGCTGTCGCTGTTTTCTGTGGCGAGAAGGATGCACTATTTTGCAGTGTTCTCTGGCGCCAAAGGTTTTCTTTGTTGCGTCTCTCTATGTTTATAGATAGTAGTGCGTGTATTTTTCTCTGACCTGGATAAGCCTAAACGATTTTCCGGGGTCTCGATTTGCGTTGTCCAGAAGAGCAACGCCTCGTAATTACTAATCGCAGTCGACTAGAAAATGCGAAAGGGGTTCCATCCGAAAGCGCTACGTTGCTTTGCTCGTGCAGTGTTGTTTTCAGTTAGAGTAGTTTTCGCCTTTCGACAGGCCCCTGTGATTACGGTAGTTTCAAGGCGATCGCGGTTTCAGGCATTTGTCAAGAAGATAAAGCGTGAGAATCTTTGCATGTGCCCTGATGTGTGTTTATGTTGAGATTTTTGCGATGCTTATTGAATTGCGCCATTTTTTTAAAGCTCTTTGTGTTCTTTTGTTCCTGATGATGTTGGATCTTACGACTAACGAATCTATATTTGCATTTATTCATGTGAAACTGACCGACCCGATAGTTACTGCCCAAAAGCGATTTTTTCACGCATCCGAGTCAAATGACGTAAAAAGAGGTATTAAGCGCTTGAAACAAATCGTTTACGAAGATAGAATAAAATTGCTGACCATTCTTGTTCGACTGGTTGAACGTACCTGCACTCTAGCTTTGAACTTGGCAAGCTAAATAAAATCCGTCGAAATTTTCTGTTTTTGCCTCATAGTCTATGAAAATGGAAAGTAACATCCAACACACTCCATGAGTTAGCTTATTGGGTCCTATAACACTCATACTTGGATCACCGATTGCTTCAGATAGCGACGTATGTGTCGATAGCAATGACAGTTAGTAGAAGCATTTTTCAGTGTCATATCTTTCGTCAAAACTCTCTTCTCAGAGTGTCAATTTTTGAGCCATTCCCGAAAAGGTGGTGAAGTATGGCTTCTGTGGATGTCTGGATTGAATTCTGAGCACAAAAAGGCTTATGTTTTGGATTTTTTCCAGTACGAGCTATAAAGTTGCGATGAGGCCGCTGAGGAATGTGTGAAAATTTTAGTTGTTTTATCAGCGTGCTGAATTCGAACGATAGCCAAGAATGCTTAACTGTTCCAACGATGAAGAATGCTTGATGACGCGGGATTTCCTTGAGCGGCGTTTCTACACCTGGTTTATTCGGAAAAATTCCTAGCCATATTTTACGAGACATATGACTGATTAGTGCAGATCGACTGGATTGTTCATTATAGCTGTGTTTAGACAGCTGACATTTGTCTCTAACTGTAGTAAGTGATGCGTATGAAAAAGTGTTGTGCCATAAGATTTACGATGGAATGGACCAATGAATGTTGTATAATTTACTGGGGAACAGGTTTCTGCAGTCCTAGTGAACTCTCCTGGAATTTCCCATCCTTTTCACTTCACCGATGAATTATAAAATGAATGTCTTGGTCTCTAGAGTTGCAGTTATTTGTGAAGTCTTAATTCCTTTTGTGATGAGTTTTCTATTCCTATGAAAAAATTAAATTTCTCCACAAACTTTTTCTGCTTTTGCATCTCGGCAGGAGTTAACATAGGTCTTTATTTTCATCTGTAATCCCAGAGCGCTGACGAATTTTGCCGTAGAAGGTGAAGTAACCGAATCGGTGTGCATAAGCTGACGTTTGAGTAACCACATACGACTGAGCGCCGCTTCTATAGTTTTCCAGTTGCTCGAACGAAGATCGTTGCTTGCGATCATTGATATGAATTCTCATAATGTGTAATATGGATGCACGATTCGCGAAACGAACTGATGCAGAACTTATTGGCTTTCACTGAATTACATTCTCTAAGGGACTTGTGCATATGCACTCTGCTCGGAACTAATTACGAATTCGGCGCAACAGCAGCTCCTTTCCTCTCGGTTGCCAGAAATGATGCCTCAACTTTCAGCCATAATGTAACAACATCCTTGTCTCTTTCTGCAATTCAAAAGACATCAGAAATCACGGCGCTGTTGAATGCTCACTTCAATAAATATTATGCACGTCTCAGGTAAGTGAAAGTGGCAGCAGAATTGTTGGCTACTAAAGTCTGTTAAATTCGTCAATTGATAGGTTTTTTAGCTAGCGATTCTGCCGCAACTTTCACTCTCTTCAGTAGAACGTATAGACGTGTAGTTGTTTGAGCGGGACATTAAGCAGTATTCGATGAAAACTGAGTCGACAGACTGTCTCAAAACGCTTCAGAAAATAGCTTCGAAAAAGTTCCGTCGCCGTCGATCAATAGTAGAAGTAAGTCGCCTTTAAAGAAGCATTTCCGAAAATTGAGCTGAGCAATGCAGCAGGACTCATTTCAGCTTTGGCTTGTTTATTGTCTTACTCGCTTGCCAAGTTTGGTAAACGGCGTTCGGTGTTTTTTCCGCATTCATATAACTCTCTTTCATCCGCGCATATCTCATTGCTTTGATTTGATCGTAATCGAAGTGTGGTCTGAAGTCGATATCAATTGCTGCGAAAAAGCCGACTTTTTCTCTTAGGAAGTTATTTCTTTCGAGCGAGATCGCTTCGGTGGTGCGCAAAAATGAATTTAATGGGAACTCTGACTCAATACATTTCCGCATTGACATCGTCGGCGATTCCCATCGAGTTTTATGTAATCAGCGACCCTTAGTGGTATCAGTGTCAAGAAGGATGAGCTTCACAAGATAACAAGGGAAGATTTGTTCTTAACAGTGTGGACTTCTTAGGCCATAAAGCAACTAGTTGTGCTTCCGGCGAAGTTTTTTTTGCCATGGAGCACACGTTTATTACGCTAATTGCTCTCATTAAAATCCTCCAACATTGTGAAATGTAACGCGGCTTTCGAATGCTTACTAGCTTCTTCGCATACTTTTCGATCAGTTGGTGCTCATCAGACAGCAGTGCTTAAGGCAGTCCGCAAAATTCATTGGAATAAGAATATCAGCAGTTATCATAAAATTGCATGAATAAATTCCTCGAATTAAATTGAATAGCATTCGTTTTACACTCCAGCCTATGCTCGTCACATAACCCCACCAGTAATTTCATAAACCCACCTGCCATAGCGCCTTTCAAATTCGTCCGAGGTAGATTCACGAGTAGTCAAGATCTACATTCGGTACCTCAGAGAAGCGCCATTTAAAGGCAGCACGAATGCGGACCTTTGGAGTCATAAGGAGTTTGTGTATCGATGCCAGTTCGATTTCGTTGTCGGTCTGAAGTGTGCTCCACTTTTCAATAAACTCCACGGTTTGCTGAAGTATGTCGTGCAGTATTTACATTTGCTGCTATAGAATTACGTTGTCCTATGAGCAGTGTGACTTGTTATGGTGTATGTATGTGTTTGGGGCATACAGCTCATCAGCATCCCTCACACGCACCAACATTATGCGACAATATTTCCACTCACTCAACGATTCGCTTATACTGCGATTAATTTTAGTGCTGCAAAAGGGGACTAGTGTGTGTTTGACACGAAACACTACATTTATGTTGAATGAAATTGCGGTTGTGCTTCTGAACACTTCGTCATCTGCTGAACAAAAACTCACTTCAATAAGTCGAATGCCCGGTGAATGTTTTCCGCTAGCAGCATTAATTTAATAGGCGAAATTATATATAAGTATGTAAGTAAATAAGTAAATAAATAAATACATGATTATATATATATATATATATATATATACGAAATTCCTCGGAGTCAGTGTTCGCGGATGACTCCTCCGTCTTGGTTGAGCAGACTTTTGATGCCACAGGTAAATGCTGCAGTTGGCAGATCGCTCCGTCTGGCCCTAAAAACGAGAAGCGCCGTTGCCCGGAGACCACACCCTACGTCTGTTGTCAGTCCGGTGAGTTGAGGAGGGGCTAATGGATTTCTTCTCTTGATATCCAGAAATGAATCTGCGAAATTGCAGTTTTGACGAGGCAAAAGAATTTGCTCATTTAGCAACTGTTATGTTTGTGAGCGTCTGTGTCATTACGTTTTTCTGCGAACCACTGCTTTACGTACACGTCATTCAGCTAGTTGGCTGACTTAATTAGTTGCTTCACTGAATTCGCATATCCAGTAAGATTGCCTCTGACCGACCACTCACTCATCCTTACTCATCTAGACAATCAAGCAAAGAAATTCAACTGTGCGCATCTATAAAGAAAGACATCTAAGGCGAACTTTTCTTGCAGATGAATTGGCAGTATTTGCTCACGAAGGGTGAAGGGGGTTATAATTTGAATGTTCATATTTTTTTGTGAAGTGCCGTAAAATTATTGGGAGCAAACAAAATTCGCCAATAGGTGATAATTTATTAGCTCACTTCTTTCGTCTCAAGAAATTTCGGCTACTTCTGTTCGATTAAACTACAGAATTTTCTACTTGCATTCGCCACGCTAGAAACTCTCGGCACTCTTCGCTTACAAAAATGACGGAAATTGATTGGTTCACTTTAGTTCGGCATCTTTCCCGTATCTGAAACATCGTTTCACTTTTCCTTCAACAAGGACATAAGCGTCTAGACTTCTCTTATAGCTGACATAACAGTTGACTTAATTGTTAAGCCTCTAAAAGATGAACTTTCGACTTCGACGAACACTGCAACGACGAGCTGATTCGTATTCTCTAAATGGACTGGTATCAGTTTCGATTCTTCTCGTTGAGCTTCTTGACCATCCTTTATTGCTCGTTGAGCTGAATATGGGGCAAGGTGGTTTTTTATTTTTGTGGACACACCACACAGAAATTCGGACCATCGGACCCTCCAGAAATTCCCTCACTGGATAGAAAGATCACTTATCATTCGGTTGTTGCAGCGAATGCTTTAGGGTTCAACTTATCACTTTTTGTTATTCATACTTCAGGTGCGCTTGATGAGTTTCTCCCTGTCATCCCAGCTTCCTTTCTCGAAGAGGTTTCTGCGCACACTTGTGGTTGAAGGGGCTAAGCGAAGGACGTTTTGTTTGTCGTCGCACATCAAACCTGTAAGCGTTGAAAATGCTGATAAATAGCTGAAGACTCAGTGCTGGCTGTCATCAGCAAAAGCCATTTTGACAAGTACTCACAATTTGAATACTGCTCACGTCCCGACTGCAGTTATCAAAATCCCTTACAATTTGACCGATTCATATATGAAAATTTGCTATTTAAACACCTTCGTTCGTTTATTAAAGGAATCATGGTAATGCCTGGGAAAAAAAGTAATGTTAGGGAGCATTGCATTGTAAGCTGTTCGGTGAGCACAATTATTCCATTTGGATATGGAAAGGAAGAAAAGATGGGACAGCGATGCGCCATCCGGAAGTTGTCAAGAGCATCAAGTTGCCTTATTGATTAACGTAACGCTTTCACGGTGCGGTGCTTCTTCGATCGGTGCCATGCGGCGCAATATAATTATGAGTGTGTAAAAGCTGCTCTTCATCGTAACTGATCAGCCGCCAAGAAAGGACAACTTCGCAATGCCATTTTCTACTAGCTCTAGGCACTTTAGTCATGTTTAAGTCTGCACCACTCCCTTTTTTCCAGGTTTAAATCAAAAGACTCTTTGTTACCTTTGCAAAGTACGTTCGGCTTTCGGCAGCTTCCAACATTAATGGCAAAGGGAAATAGAAACAATGAAATACCGACGTATATGGGAAGTGTGTGGCTGATTTCGTCGAATAGACTGGCCAATGTTCACCACTCGCAAACTGCTTTATCGGGTTTGACGTGGGCAAAAATGGCAACAATGTTTGATTAGTTTATTTTCGCAAGCCTCATCAAGGGCCTTAAGTAAAGAATTTTCTTGTGCAGTGATGTACATCCTCACCGATAAAAAATACCAAGCGCGCATATTTGCACCGTTGATAATTTCAAAGAATCCTTTTACAAATTCCATTTTTTCAGCGAGTTTGGTTTTCACCGGCCTTCTCCATCAGACTTTATTGCTTAGTAAAATGAAGAGTTCATTTTGCAGCGCTCGTTGATTGAGCGCCGAAGCTGAATTCAATATTCGACTCAAAATTCCGATGCCAATTGTCAGTGTTTATTCGTTGGTGATGTGAAGACGTTCTCGTCGACATGCTCATATTGTCTGACAAGCATGAAGAGTCATTGCTTAGCGAACAGCTAGTGAAAAGGCGTAAAGTGGCGTCGTAACAAGCTGATGGAATGATGCGGCAGAGCTTTAAAGTGCCATCCATTTCTGGCATTCAACGGCAAATACGCCCATTGACATATTTCCTATTAGCCTCATACGGGCTGCCCATCATGGGCCGCCGTCTCGAATTGCATTGCCTAAATGTCTCTCAGTGTTTCCTATATGCGATTGATTCATCCCTAAGGCCAAACAAACGTTATCTAACTTCGTCTTTTTATAGGAAATATACATCGACAGACTTTGCGAAAAATTTACCTAAAAAGGTGCATCAAAATTTATGCCCTCGCGAAAAATTCCCTTGTCCTAGCTAAGTGTGCGGAAGAAACCTGTACTTTATAGCGAGCAGTAGAATTTCTCAGCTAACATCGGTTTCGAGGCACGATCTTTTCTGTGTTGGTGGACTCACTATATCGTTCTAAACGAAATACCTAAGTTCGATCCGTAAATTTTTTCCGTTTTATAGCGACCCATTTGTCAGTTTTTTCACTAACCTTCATAGGGTCTGATGTCTGCGCGCACACGTAGACGTCGGTGTTCGTCTGGTTATTCGGTGGTTTCAGCTTGCGAACAACCTAAGTCAGAGTTTACAGAATTCGCTGGATCCCTTGGGCATGTACATGATTAGGTGACAGCTTACAACATTTTCACCTTGTTCCATCATCTTCGAAATGAGCTAAAGGTATTTGAAAGTATCAGAACAACAACATGCACTTAACGCTGATCGTTTTTTTTTTGCATTTTGCATTGCTCGGATCACGTAAGAAGGTATATTTAATGGAAGTCTCACATGAGCAGTCGGATGAGTTAAAATACGAAGGCATCATTTCGCAGATTTTGTGTTGATTTGATAAGCAATGAAATTGCGTCGTCAGGTAAAAGGGATGCAATAGCACACAACCTCTCAGCTCTATCGGCATGCTTATTCATTTGCTGAGCTAAAGAGTATCCTTATATGCGCGTACGTTTGTGATTTCTCGAGTGCAAATTTGTAAGAGATTTCATGTCGAAGTTCAATTATTGTCTCATTCGATTGATTGTTTTCTCATGGAATTGTAAATGAATAATTGTAATTGCTCAAAAATCCGACCATCTACATTACTTCCTTTCACTTTCATTTTCCCTTGCAAAAACTAATTGATTTCAAATTCTGCAGTGAACTAGCGGAAGCGATGCAACATTCTTATTGTGTCGGTTGATACTGAAATATGGCGTCGAACTGTTCTGTTATTCGAAGATCACAATAGAAGAAATATAGTGAATACTTGCTTGCATTTAATTCCTTCTGCTGTAAAATCGTTGTCATTGGCGGTTATTCTCTTTCGCCTAAGAGGAAGGCTAACTTAACAAGAAATGTTGAAAGAATTTTTCCATATTGCTCGGGTAGTTTCTTCATCATAGAATGAATTTAATTCTCATAAGCAAATTGACAAATTTCATGTTGAATAAAATTGTAACGGTACTCAGACAAATAGGAGCTCATCTCATCAGCACATTTCAAAAGAAGAATCTAGCGTGAACGCTGCACAACTAGAGCCTTACATGTCGATTATTGGAGCAAACGAAGTATTCGGACAAGTTGGAGAAGTGACAAAACCTAAGAGGCCCACAAAGCAATTGTGTTTGCATGAAAGCAATTCACTTACGTGCTCACTCCGGAGTAAATGGGTCTTTTCATCATTGATAATCATCTGTGTACAGTGTCTTTTCGCTTTCGTTTTCGACGAGACTCGTCATGTTGTTAGAAACTTTACGAGAAAGTGCAAACTTTACAAGCAGTAAAAGATTTTTTGCACCCTACTGGTCTACAGCAATTGTTTTTCTATTCTTATGCTCAGAAAATATTCCAAATATAATTTTATCGTGGAATGGGTAACCCTCTGCTACGCGTAAAAATTTCTTATGGTGGTACTGGCCAGGAACGGTGGACGCAAAAAGAATTTTCGAAAAAAAAACATTTTTGAAACGCTGAGAGCAGAAAAGTGTGCCAAAGCTTTATCTTCTCATAACCGTTTATCCGAAGAATCGGCTGGTGCAAGATTATTCGAGGCTATTGCACCCCATTAATGCTATGAACTACAGGCGCGTGATCAGCGTACCCATCAGAAAAGCGAAGACAAGATAAGTTACAGCGTGTGCTCGAATTGGATGAAACGAATCAGTTTAAGATACCTTGTTAAATCTGATTGATCAAACTGTTGTGGGTGATCCACTTCATGCCCGACGTTGCTTTGGCTGGTGACTAATGGATGGTCGATGGTGAAAGTCTCATCAGTCTTTCGTCCTACGATCGAGCGCTCCACAGATCACTGGAATTTTACAAACCGCTTGAATGTAAAATCTGCACGAGCAAAGAGCTTTATGCATTTCAAAGAATTTAGGCAGACTTGGAGATGGGAGGAGGTTGTTTCTGAAACCATCTTTTCTCAAGAATAACGAGATATTATTGTCTTTTTTTTCAGATATTTTTATTGAAACGTCGTAATTCACCAATATGTGCAATTCATTTTTTGCCACCACAATTATTTATCTTAATTCTAATCACTAGCAGCCTTCAGTTGTTGAGTTTTGAAGTTGAAAAAAAGAAATATATGTTGGAGAACTGTTTTGAAGTAAATGTAGGAGATATCACTCGAAATGTAGGTGTAAAGAAAGAGCGATTATATGGGACAGTCATTTTCTATGGACACTTTACTTGCGTAATTGTGCCACAGAGAAATTCACTAAAGGAAAAGATTGTCATTCATGTGTCATCTAATGGTTATATACGAAATGTCTCCTTATAACGTAAATTGCATATGGAGGAAATACGCCGAAATCACTTATGTGTGTCCCTTTGTGAAGGGGTTATTCAATATACAAACACTGATCCCCTGCATTTATTTCTTCAAAAGAGTAAGCACGTGACTTTCTCATTGATCGCTGTGCATCAGAAGACAGCTGCTTTGTTAGGTTTCACTCGCGTTTCTTGAACGAAAGAATGTACGCACGACGAAGCGAACGGGATAGTTGGGTAGTTGAAAAGGCCACTTTCAAGCGCTCGCAGTATTACTTTTTGAAATAATAGGGCCAATGTGTAGAGTTCCTTTGATGGCGAAGTCCGGCCTACTAGGTAAGTTAAAGTTTTTGGCTGCTAAGAAGAATTCACTTTCGACCGACCGAAGACCCGCTCTAAGAGTAAATTTATGTGGAAAGTTCAATTTCCGTTCAAGTGTCTATTTATTCCGCTGTCTTCTGGCACTTTTCCGGCCATTGAACTAGCAGCCTGGCAAAGACCGATGTTTCCTCAAAAGTATGGTGGTATTTTTTCGTCGTTTTCCCGTTAGAGAAAACGTAATGTGTATTCAGCACAATGAGCGAGTTGTCTTAAAAAGTGAGGTACGCCTGCATGAGCAGGCTCGACCATAAAGCTGATAGTCATCAGTGCTTATACGCTCATCTTCTGACTAGCTTCTGCTGTTTCACCTTACACTGATACAGAGAACGAATATACTACCTTCAGAGACCATGATTCGTTTCTTCCAGATTGGCTCGTTGGAAAGTTTGAATAAAATCCGCATGTGCTGCAATGGATAACAGAGTAGTACAGTATTTTTTTCTTTGCAGTAATGTGAGTCATGGCCAAGAATGTTTTTTCTTGAAAAAGATCTGACGAATTTGCAAAGTTTCATTTCGCAAAGTCCCATCTGACTCTGTTTCATTTGTTGCAACCACTGAAAATGTTTGAGAATTCAATTTACTTACTTTATAGGTAAATACTCTGCACCTGAATGACTGAGTTTCATAAATGTACCAATATGTGCGAGATAAGCCTTTCGAGGGTCAAGTCAAAAAAGCACCCCAAGGCGCCCATAGAATTTATGCTTGACATTCTTTCCTTGGCCCAAACTAGCATTTATGTCAAAGAAGGAAGATTTTGATTGCAAGGACCTCTTGGCGGTAGTATGACAGAGGGTGAGCGTTGAAAAAATCGGAGAGTGATCCACACAAGGAGCCTGTTGAGCGGAGATTTGGGTCCCCCGATCAAAAATTCATGGCTGCCGGAAAGTGAATTCTAAAAGAGCGGTTCGGTTCCTTGGCGGAGACGGTGGGAGGAGGATGTGGTTGGAAAATCATGGGAGCAAAGGAGATGAATTATAGCTCATCGAAAATATCGATGAGAATTCTTCGAAGCAATGTCGCACCACAGTGCGAAACCAACAGGTTGCCAGATATTCATAAACAAAGACAAAAGTCCATAGTGTGGTGTTGCTTCCCGAAATCAACCAACTGAGCAAATCCTCCAGCAGAAATATGCAGATCGCCTCTCTCGGCCGGTTGTAGAACATAATTTGAATAGTAAATTTTGCAATCTTTTGAAGAGCCAACAATTTATGTAGAAGACGGTGAACAGTGTTCGCGGCTTCTTTTTTACCTTAGGATTGAAATCTCCGGACAAGCAGGTAGGCGAACATGCATATATATGTATATACATAAGCATAGATATGACGTCGTGTGCTTTTGCAAAAATACAGAATGGCGTCTGTGAAGGGAAATACACAGTTTTTCTGGTCGTTGCAGGGCCGATCATATGTTCAACGAGTGTTGAATGCAGGCAAAGATTTTCTCAGCGCTGATGGCTGAGAATCGCTACAGGTGGGCGCATAGCAGGCAAGTTGAGCGCAATAAAGGATGTAAGTGCGATTGTGCAGCGTAAAATTTTTCGCGATTAAGCGCCCCGAAGACATCAGTTGTCGTTTAGTAATCGGTCAGTAGAGAATTCGCTCGTGTTGATGTGTTGGCATTCTGTTTATGTGGAGCTTAGTCAGCTAATTTAGTGACCTTTCGTGCTCCATGAACAGCTTTCGTGCGAAAAGTGTAAAAACAACAGGCACAATGCACCATCGACAGCAGTGATACACTTCTACTGGGCAATCTCCAAGAGGTGCAAAAAATTCACTACACATTTTCTATATCATCGTTGAAATGAGCGGGAAGTGAAGAAGGCATTTCTCTCAGGAGATTTTCCAAAATTGAACGCAAAACCGCTAAGAAAATGAAAAAATTACTTCAGTTGTGTGAATGCTCTAATATCTATGTCGAAGTGCTTGCTCGTTTATTTTGCTTCCAATAACTTTTACAACTGTGTATATCGATTGTGATTTATTTTTGTACCACTGTGCAGAGCCGCCGTTTTAGCAGTGAAGCCTGGATGATAGAGACGAAGAAACTTAGCGATGTTAAAACTTTGTCCTGTTGGTCAAGTTATATGCAGTATCCGAGCAACCAGTTCGTTTATTTTCAAACGAAAGTCGTTGAAACTGCTATTTAAATCACAGCAACATCAATATGAATAAGTCGTCAATTAAGAAAATGCATTCCAAACTCCACTTTTTCCAACAATGCGGCATCCATAATGGCAAAAAAATGCTTTTAAGAAATATCGATAGAGTTTCTTCTCTTTCCTTTCATTTACACTTTTGGAGCTCATCACCAAGTTTTCTTATCGGCAACGAAAGAAAAACAGCGCTAAAAATGGTCCACAAATGCGTTTAGTGCATGTTTAAGAGCTCGATTCGTCGCCATCAGCAAAACATTTTGCTTGCGTATGACTCAGCGCACATTTGCTCACTTCGGCAGTATTTCCTCTCTTTTTATCGAACTCCTCTCGCAACAATGCTGTTCTCCAAAACATTTGCGGAATTTAGGTGCATAATGGACCAATGATATTTCATGAAAGTATTGTTTAGCTACAAATGAAACGCTGCTGGCTTTTTCTGTCATAGTAGAAGCCGAGGAAAATCTTTAAACACCTTTTGGTAACTCTGTGCTTGTACATTCATGGCCTCATCAGTTCATTGGAAGAACACGCTGAACAGATGTGTGTCAAGCTTATATCTGATACTGTAGTGGATGTGTTAAAAATACGCTATAATCAAGAGCAGTTTCTCTCTTTTCCTGTACAAGCACATAACTCTTTTTAGACACTCCTTCACGACCGTCCACTCCCTTTTAATGAAACACTGCTCATTTTTATATCGCTCGTCCAACTTCATTTTTTATAGCCTCAGATTGTACCGCATCTCTTATCCAGTTCTAATATTTTAGGCTTATTTGAGGGCGTACAGCGATGTTCTTGTGGTCGGTTGCCAAAGTGTGTTAAAAAAGATGTGTGTATATAGAAAAGTTACTTTAGTGATACGAACTGATATAAGCGATGAGAGAATGTGGTACGATCAATGAGTGATATCTGCTGCAAGTAGAGAGGAAAGGGCTGCGGTGATAGTCTCAACGCCTATTTAGTCCTGACTGCAGTAGGTTCTCAAATTTTCAACTTTTTAATTAGCATGGCCTGAAGTAACTTTTCAAAGCATCGATCGGAATCATTCACGAATTGAGGAAAGGGGGGGGGGTGAAGAATTTGGAAGTGTACTTAGGGGAATTTTGAGTGCTTTGAGGAAAGCAGATGTAGTAGCAGGAAATGTGGATTTATCAGCTTTATACAAAACAGTGGTTTCCTCGCACCACAATGCTATAATGACTATAGGCGCGAAAGAATCACGTGGGCAAATGAGTGGCTTTCATGCGAACAACAATAGTGGTTAATTTCACAGAAATATTTTCGTAATTATAAGTGATCTATTTCGCAGTGCTTTGCTCCCACCGAAGGCGCTTCCTAGTGGCGTGGCGCGCACACAAGCACAAGAAGCCTCTTGCTGTGTGGCATTGCCACTGGCTTCATTTGCTGTTACCTTGGAGAATACGTACGAGTGCTGCTTCTGAGGTATGTTTGATTGTAATATTGAAACTATTCTCTAGTCGTGCTGAGACAATCGAACCGATTGTAACGTAAAACCGTGATTGTATGGCGAGAGATACACTTTCAATTTCTTAGTGTAGTGAAACTCGTATTTCCAACTCTACAGTTTCTAAGCTTTAACGTGCAATCAAAAAAGACTTCATTTGAGGGAGGATTCACTTTTTGCTATTTTTCAGAGGAGCATTTGTTCGAGGAGAAACATGTTTGATTTCACTGTTATCAAGAACGCGAAATTTTTCTTCAGATGTCTGCATTGTATTCTTTTCAGCGAAATCATCCGGAGTAACTGAGAAAAAGTAGTATTGAGGAAGAGGTTTTATGGAGATGTTACTTTTGCTAGCATAAACTACTGGTTCTTAACTTCCAGTTCTTATTAAGGCCAGTATCAACAAGTAGCCATTGACAACCATTTATGGTACCTATTCATTTCATCGGAAAGAATTGATCAGTGAATATAAAATTGGTGGCATCAGCTACAGCTCTTCTATGAGCTGCTTTGTGAAATACGCAGGCTGGCAGATACTTCGCATCACATTTGCTGATTTGCTGTAGCACACATATTACCTTCATTATGCAGTGCAGTAGTCGAATTATACTCCAGCATAGCATGTGGGCGCTTCTGCTCATGACAGAATATTGTTTGCTTGGGATATTTGGTGTCAGATGGCTGCCGCATTCAAATGCACACTAGACAGCTTGACGTTTTGCTGTGAGTAGTTGTTACGCGACCTTCATGCAAATACCTTTGAACACAACAATAGAAGGAGGCAGAATTGCGGATATTGCCAATTTGCGAATGCTGTAATAATTCGATTTATTGGTGGACACTTTGGATAACTCGAGTGGATTGTCTTTGCTGCATTTCCTGCCACCCTCCCCTTCCCCACCCCCCCTCCCTCCCACCCCCTTCTACCTCTCCTCTCTCCGTGTACCACCAACTTGCTGACAGGGTTTGCGTGACACTGCCCTTTGATGTCGGCTGCTACAGGGATCAGAAGACAATCTCGGTCTCCTGGTACAGCCACCACTGTTTCACCCCAGTGAGAGATGCAAGAGATTACTTATGAATGCTTCCAGCTTGTATATTCAAATGCCCTCGAAGCTGGGAAATGATGCATCTCAAGAAACAGGAGTAATCAGCGATTATGCTATCATTTTTATCGCATATTTTGAAAATGGATCATAGAATAGTCGCCTCACTTATAAGTGCCTTAGAACCCAGTTCAAAAAACGGCATATGACAGCCCACATCTGAGCAATTAGGCGAGCAACTGATGTTTTAGTTGAGTTCGCTTTTATGTCCATCAATCTGACTTTTGCTTCTGATATAATAGCTATGCTTTCTGGAAGTGCGACCGCCTAATAGCAGCTTTCAGGGGTGCTTCCAACTGAACGGTAAGAATCTCGAAAGAGTGAAGCAAAGAGCACAATGCTGGCTAAGGAGACCTCTCTAGAGATAATATACGCGCTGCATATGTAAGCGCAGAAGTAATGACCAATGGGCGAGGAATATCATACATTTTTGTCGAGGTTGACGGTAAATGTGGTGAAATGTAACAGCTAGTTGCGAATGACAGTAGTCGAGAGTTGCGTCGTGGGCCGTCGAGTATCGATCCTGTGAGAGTGTTGGCACAAAAAAGCCGCATCCCACTTTCGCTTCTTTATGTTAAGCGCTGTCACGCATGCTTTCCGCTCTTAGATCTCTCATTTAGCAGCACTCTTTGTTGAAGTGTCTAGCGTTGGTTAAAGCAGTTAATTTCTATATCACACTTTGAACTAGCTTTCATAGAAAAAAATCGTATCTCTTAAGAGATCATATACGAAACACATAGTGCAAGACGAGGGCACATATTGCTTCATTCTTGCATTGAGTTTCCCTTATTAGAAGTGTTGAAATTCTTTGGTAACTAGGTTGCGAAAAACAAATTTGCGGATGTCTTTCAGCTGCAGCTTTGCTTGGAACTCATTTACGATAGAAACAATAGCCCTCAATGTAGGGTCCCTTTCTAAACGGTGGGATCTTCTTAAAGGCAGTAAACCATGGAAACACGCTATGCTTGACATTGGTGTCACGTTAATGCTGTTTGATCTGATGGCTTAAACAAGATGCATCATATGGTGGTACATAAGCGTGAGGTTTTAGCTAAATTTTCTGTTCACGGTTGGTGCTTTACGCCTATAGATGCATTATTCATTATACCATTGTACGGATGGAAAAGGGCATCCAAGCAGCAATCACTCAGGCGCCTCTGCTTAGAATAACATCTCGAATATTGAACAACCAAAAACCGTCATTTGATTTCGACGAATGGCGAAATCCAAGTAAGATAGCATTTGTCGAAAATAAAGTACAAATGGCTTTCCGAGGTAATGATCAAATTCGCTGACGACTTTCCCATTAGGTGCAGAGAAATTTTTTATTCTCACAGATGCTGCACTAGAGCTGTTCACTTATCTATCGTGTTCTTATTCATCCGCTCACATGTTTACCCATTCAATGTGCACGCAAATGCGCTACTGAATCAACCTTCCGGCCAATCGTTCCCATATTCCTCGTTTAATATTTTCTTTTCCTTTCGATGTTCGACATTTTCTATTCAATATACTCGCATAATCTGAACCCTAAATAAACTGTTATGAATGGTCCTTCAGGGAAGTTCACATGAATTTTCTCCAATTATTTCTGGAACATTGATCGCCCAACATCATAGAGACATACGCTGGCTTTCTGAAACTAGTCAACATCTCAGATGAACTGTTCCCTTTAGATGCTTTTAACAGTCACGCTTACTAGTCGAGAGTGGCAAGATGCATTAACTCCAATATTAATTGCAGTATATAAAATAACTAACGGGAACCCGTCAGAAATGGCGGGCAATTAAATGAGTTGTAGCTCGACTGCCATCTTGTAAAATATGCAAATCTGTCTGCTAGCCGCAGGCGGCGACCGCTAAATGAAGACATTAGATATGTGAATACGGCTAGCAAGGCAGATAAAGATAACTAAAAAAGTTAAACTCTAATCCGGCAGACAAATAAACAGGCAGAGGAGTACACGCGTGCTTCTAAGCATGAATGGACGAACACCTGCAATTATCATATAGGTTGTCGGTGTTTGTCCGTCCTTCTGCTCACTCCCTCCGCTGTTCACTTAGCATCTTTATCACTGTTGCTCACGCGTCTCTTGAAAACCATCATTTTTGACGGATATTCACAAGCAGAATGCAAGTGATATTATTCCAAAGAAATCCAACTCTATCATAAAACTGAATATGTCTCACCGTAAAGTGTTGTTTCCCATCGATCATCACCTAGAAAAAAAGAGGGAGAGGAGGACGGGTCGGAAAGCTATGCATGTTGAAATATCTCATTTGTTATTGAAATTTAGAGCATAATATTTTATTAAATTTGTTTATAAAATAATTTTATGATTTAAGGATCCGAATTATATTTGCCTATATCGTCAGTCACATATTCAACTAAACGAAAGAGAGAGTAGGTGATGAATGAGCATTGTGGCGACTCGGAAATAATCGTGAGGTGATTTTCAGTGCGGCGTACAGGTAGGCGCAAATAGTGAGCAACTTGCGCGATCTACATTTCGCTTGTCGCAAATGACTGAAATGAGCAAATGCAATTCCATATTCGAGCGGCAACTTTGTGGAATGGAAGTGACAGAGATGTGAAAAAGTAATAATCTGAATATATGCCGGAAATGAAAGGACTCTATCATCTCATTATTTCACAGTCGAGGCACGGTAGAAAAAAAAGTGAAATATGCTATAATAGCCATTTACTACTTACCGCACAGTCGCCCGGGAAATAACGAAACTTATTCCAGAATCTTTTTGCAAGCGCAAGTGGAATACTCCACCTAAACAATTCAAATGGGCACATTCAGTACAACGCCAGAGCAGTTCAACTTCCGACACAGTTTCTCAGCTTAGGATACAGCCGACTCGTTAAAGAAGTGCAGTTGTCAATTCCATCCCACACTCGTATTCTTTTCCGGGTTGACTGGCGACCCATGCTTTTGTCGAAATCCGTTCGTCAGCAGCCGTAAACAAGGTAGGTCTTATTTGTTCTGCGTACTGAAGCGGAGTTTGATAAATAATGTGACGAAACTGAATGCGATTGCTGATGCAGATCAAAAATAAATGGTCGCGACGATATTTTTTCCTGTCTCGGATGCCTGAGATGATCCGATGTTGTGGCACTGGAATCATAAGGACATCTTCATGAGAATGTCTTTTTTTAAACTTACAGTTGCGGCTTAAATCATGCTCGTATAAAATGATAATAACATACTGGAACACTTTGTGCACTATGCTGTTTTCAAGTTGATCAAAACATTTTGCATATACGCACTTATTCGATGATTTATATCAGCGTTGGGAACGCATCTGCATACTGTTCCCAAAGAAAAGTCGGGGAACTATGATATTTGCAGTGATCTTCTGCGACATGAATGTTCCATCAGAAACTATACAATATTTTGGTTGTTGTTCATGCGTGGATGTTTCGGGGATGGTTGCTGATCAGCCAACTCGTTGCAACCGATGGATGCGTTGTTCACAGTGAAACAGTGATTCAAATGATTTCTGAGGCTTATATGCGCATTGAGCCCATAAACGAAGAATGCATCTCAACAGACGCGATGCATTTACGATTGCGCGCGTAATCGTACAGCACATGCATTTGTTTCGCTTACACGCTCGTCGTGCGCATGAGAGACGCCATCTTCCAGCAGTGATTACACTCTCCGCTCGCTATGATGGGCTTCTCAAGAGGTGCGACAGCGAAAGCAATCTAAAGTAGTTATGAGCACGGAAGCCGGTGTCAATTTTGTATTGAAGCAGTTTCTCCACTTTGGTTTCCGTTGAAATGTGCCCTCAGTTTGATTATCGATGAGACCTCATTTTGGCGAAATTCAAGAGATTCCAGTCGTTTTCCCACATCTCTGTGCATGAAGTGCTCTAGGGGTCCAATAACATTATTTCCATTTCGACACTTCTCTTTACAAGTAACCAGAATTTATGCTTGGCTTACCAACATTGCTATGCGTCTGAGCAATTGGCCAGGCCTGGCACGGGCCCGAATCCCAATTCATGCCGCATCGATTTCCAGATTCAGCGGCGCATCTGAATAGCTGGGGCCTCTGAATGATCGGACTAAACATTCCTGCCGAAAGTTCTGTTTTGACCGGGATCCGGTTGGGAAGTGGGGGGCTTCGGATGGTGGTAATAACTCATAAAAGTGTTGATCGGAAACTAAAATTAGAGGCTTAAATGAACACTTGTCCAGACAAGTGTTAATTATCTGTTCATGAAACTACAAAAAAACATTCCATCACTCCACATGCAGGTCTTCGTGCAACGTTCTGCCTGCCTCACACTTAATTGTTGCGTACAACTTAATCAGTTACGAATCCAAGGAAAGAAACTAAAGAAGAAACCATAGAACGACATAAACTTGCGAACAGCCTAGTAAGTAACCCTCGAGACATCACTTTCTCTTTCTTCTGTTCATATCAGAAAGTTCTTATGTAAAACTGTCATCCATCCCTTCTTGATCATTGAATAATAGAGATCGCTGAAATATCTGAGACAAGTCCCACCTCCTTACCTCTTTTAGTTCGCCTTTTTCCCGTTATTTTGCCCTTCCAGAAAATCGGTCCCGTATGATGAAGAAAGATTTTAGCTTTTCTCGACCTACTATCTTTATCGTAACATATCGAAATAGATGGAAATAAGTGCAACGTTACATATCGATCCTTGACATCATTCACAAAATTCATTGGCTACTGTTAGTAATTGTAGCTGCCAAATGAATCGCCATCAAAGTGAAAACGTATGTACGGATGCACATCTTTTCGGAAGTTCGCAAAGGAACATGGTCATTTGCAGAGCGGCATAAATGCTCTGAAGGCTGATAAACGTTGAGGCACTTTTATTTCCTTTCAAATGCCGATTTCCAAATTTCCACACTTTATGCAAACATTTCCAAATCTGAAAGAGATGCATGCTGACCATAAATTTGTAAATGGGACTTGGCTCAACTATGTGAAATGGCTGTCTAGACATGTTAGTGTAGCCAGTTGCAGAAACTTTCATTGCATCACGATCGACTAATGAACGCTCGAATGTTTTCGATATATGATACAATATTCGAGCTGCATACTTTGACCTGGACTAATAAACGCTTATAGAGCAAAAAGAATATACAATTTTAACTGTTTCATTTACAAACGTCAATTTATCACTGATTGCTGCAAACGCATAGACGTTTCGATAAAATACGAAACAGGTGAGAGGACGATGGAACGTGCAGCGTACGTTGGAGAATGATCATATTTACCGGCCTTCTGTGAAGCGCTATTTAACGTGCAACTTTTCCGCTCGAAGGGATGACTTGAAAAGTGCCATCCGCTTCTCAACACTTCTCAACATTTAGTTCCTCGCATGAGCAAGATGCTGTTCTTTGTGTGATCTTTTTACGTTGGTGTCCGTAGAAATCTTCAAATTGAAGTGAAAGTTATTCAGTGTTCCACACGACCTGAAGCAATCGTATTTCAGTGCAGTTGAATGGGCAAGCTATTTTAAATCCGTGTTAACAGCTTCCTATCTCGAACAAAATGCACCAACAACGCTCTTTCCAACAAATGCTGAGTGCACGTTTTTACGACGTTCATTTCACGATTGATTAATTACTATGCGCTGGTAAAAGTTTTTCAAAAAAAAGCGTAGACAGCTGCTTATTTGCGAGCAACTAGAGGACCTGTTTTTATTAAACGGAACAATAGGAGCGCATAACTGCAACCACCGTATGCACTAACTCGACGAACGATTCGAGTGGTGCGGAAACAATATCAATAAGAGGAGCTTTCGGCTAGCGTAGCCTTACATGCATAAATAAGCTATTACTCCGAACGTAAACTTTAGCGCACAAAATGGCAAACTAGAACTAGCTGCACAAGTAGTATATGATAAAATATGCGAATGATATGCGAGTAATTAATCACTGGAGGGAAATGATGTGACTGTACAAATGTAGTGATAATGCGATGGTACTTGGAGATAAGAAGTTCATTTGAGATGGCATCATTTACCCCCGCTTATATGGCGTTCATTCATCTCCTCATCGGAGTTCAAATATCCCAACGCAAAGGACGGCTAAATTGCCTGCGCTATTTTGGAGACAGGATGCTGCTAGTTGAGATTACCTTCAAGTCATCAGCTATATGAAAATTGCCGCTTATGTATGTCATTGGAAATGTTTATATACGTTTCTGTGAGGTTATAACAACCAAGATTAGTGGAGACCATAAACCAAGCTCGCCTCCTCATTGTCACATTTGGGCTGTTTCTCGGCCTCTGCATTGTTTCGTCGCTTTCTTGGCCCGTACATTATTTACTCATGCCCTATCCCTTCCTTTCCCTCTCCTTTCAAGCCGTTCCAAGTAGTGAACATGTTTTTTTTATCATGTATGTGCAATACGATATTGCTTGTGATAGTCGGTCCAAATCCCACATGTGTAACAAAGAATGTCACGACGGTCATTCTTGAACGAATTCGAGTTTTGATTAATTATGTGAATAATCTCTGTTTGAATTTTTCAGCTCTTTGAAAAACGGTTCACTTTTTTGTATGAACCATCTTAGAAACTACGATAGTGAAGCAGAGAAGCGTGCACTTATGGATATCGAAGATTCTTTGAACGCGTACGTTTCCCTTATTTACCGTGATACATGGCAAGCATGTACTATAAACAAAACCTGTTGTTGTACCAATAACGGATGAGATGTTTTTATTGTGAAAGGTAATATAGTTGGATGAACTTGAGTCAGTAGGAAAAGAATACACGAAAACAGAGTGAAGAAATATTGCAAGAGCCAAGTTGAATAGCATTAAACCGTATTGAGCTAATTATCACAAATAGGCTCATTGGCGCCACTTTAATGCGTCCCATTTTCTCAAGACAAGTGTTTCCGCAGTCTTTTTGGAAAGCTAACTGGCAAAAATTTTTTCCCACTGAATGAACACTATTCGGTCACGCTATCAGTCAGCTATTCCTATAACAATGGAAGAATGATTGAGGAGGGGAGGAGGGATGGATTTTGTTTCGAGCCAATGAACTGTGCCTTTGGCTGTCAATTTGCTTTTCTTTTGAGGCGATCAATATTGTGACTGCCTACGGCAAGCAGGAATGCCTGAGTTGCTCTTCTGCGCAGTTGAGGCATCCCTATCTGCCACCGGTAATTTAATGATCGTACAACAGTACGACTTTCTTACATGCGGCTAAGAATGCTCGCTCTCAATTTGAGATGTTAAGTACTCTTTTATTTCAGGCGTACTAGAGAGTTCTACAACAGCAGAACAAGAAAGATTCAAACTGACGAGTTATTGGTATATTTATTCAAGTATGAAAAAGGTGTGGAAAAATTACCTGCTGAGAACCGAAATGTTCAAAATACATCTGTAATATATGTTCAATCGCTCCATCCCTTTATTAATCTAACTGATGTATCCTTCACGAATTTCCCAATCCCCTACTATACAGGTGATGTTTCGAGTATGGAGAAGCTAATAAAGTGACTATTGAGCTTTTTGCAACTGGAGTCTCGAAGATCCTCAGCTTACCAATGAGGATGTTTCTGTGTAACCCTTTCAACGCATCAGTCACGTCATGGTTACGAGATTTGTTTTGCTCATTGGTGTTCTCTTCCTTAATTTTGTTCATTTATGTGCAGAGGGGTTGCTGTTCACTAAAAAAATGTTCGCTAAAAATATTGGCCAACGGTTGCAAAACCGTTTGCCAATTTTGCTTACCAACCTTTGACGTTGGGTTTGGATATAAAAACAATATTCGTTTGAGGATTTTTGCCAATGGTCATCTCAGTAAAAGAATGAATAAATTATTTTGACATGCTCAGTTATTTGGAGTATTTATGGAACAAGCTCTTCTATTGTACGAAACATTTTGAACAAGAATTCTCTTGTAGCTCTTATTCGTGTACTTTCCTGTTTTTTGCAAGTTGAGGGGGGAATAATTCAGGATTCATTGCAAGTGTTAAACTTAGAAGTGAATTTTCCTGAAAACAGTGCAGTTTTTTATTGACTGAAGCACTTATTGTTGGCCGAGCTGCCACAAAGGGACGCCAAAAATCAGTTACACGAAATTTAAGACCACTCTCAAACGATGAAGGAATTTCATGCGATTGGTTAATGTCTTGCTAAACGTCTGGTAATTGTGCAGTTTTACGAGGAAACTTCCACATCCCAGCGAGAGGAGTGGTAGTAGAAATGAATGAGGATATCTTATATGTGAGATGTATGTTGGAGTTTACGTAAAAAGAAAATGAAGAGTGCGTTATAAATAAGCGACTATTTTTCAGAGTCATCGTGCGACGGTGAAGAAGTAATAACGTGGAGAGAGCTAAAAGATTTGGTAAGTTTTGTGAGAAAACCGTATCAAATACGCCAAAATATTGAAATTAGCCACAGCTGTTTTACGCTAACTAAGATGTTTACGTGAAAGAAAAAAAACTGCCCAAAAAGTGACTGACGTTAGATTGAAAACGGTGAACCGAAGACCAGCACCACCGCGCTGTTTTCTCAGTAGTTAAGAGGCAGCAAAGTTCTATTCAACTCTATTCTGCTTAAAAGCAGACAAAGCTCCCGAACCTGTTCGAATATCCGAGACGGGATAACGGAACAACATGAAAGATGATGTGCCAACTGGTGACCACAAGCATCAGAACTGAAAGAAAAGTAAACAAACCTTTTTGGCATGGTGTAGACAAGTCTGATGGAAGCTAGATTCTTTGAAGTTATTTCTTCTACAGTTCTCGACTTTTTCTTCGATTCTCAACGTTTCGAGTTTCGACTTTAGACAATGTGGTCAGCACGTTCGAAAAAAAAACCGTTCTCTTTTCAGTCGAAAGCTCGCTTCATCATTGTTTCATGCCTTTGCCTTCCAAAATTCGCTCTTGAAATCTGAATAGTGAAACTGTGTGGCGCAAATGGAGCAAAGGATGATCAGTGAATGTAGAAGCAGGATTGGCTAGAAAGCAAATTGTTTTCTTAGCGTCTACTCGAGGGCGATGGCAATATGTGATATTTCAGAAGGATCGAAAGCAATGGGCCATCATTCGGCATCCGATGGTTCTTAATTTCGTCAACGAAAAACTGCTACAACGTGCAAAGTTTTATGTCGCACACATTACTGCTTATCTTCTTTTCCTTCTGCTCTTATCGAGTTATATCTTCGACAAGAATGCTCTTCAAGACCTGCTGGCAACACTCTTTCTTATTGTCTTCGGATTCTGTTTGGTAACAGTCGTTGCCTCTGATCCTTCAGAATATTTCGTCCCTTCATTAAGTCCATCATTCGACCAAAATCACAGTCCTAGTGGGAGTTGATCGTTCAGCTGAAACAAGAGATATCACAGTACCCGATATCACAGAAGTCTTGCTTGATATTCCTTAAAACACCAATTAGTCGTGTTTGGTTTCATTGTTTTGTACATCGTTTCAAATTTGCGATCACTGAGTGTGTTAAGACAGCCCAAAACTGCACCGAAGTTTTTTTAATCCACATATCTAACCGGCAATTTTGACGCGGGCCACGGGACTTAGAAGTAGAGTGACCTCAGCATTAGAAGTAGAGTGACCTCAGCAGTAACCTTCAAGGCGATCTGTGGGAAAGAAGTGGGCATCTAAAACTGCATAAAAATTATATGCGCATGTAAAAGGCATCTTTCGATCAGTGGGGTCGGAGAAAATAATCTGTGGATTTACGATTGGTTATGTTGGATACACCAAAGCACAACGATTGCAGACGCTGTATTGTTGTTAGCAGCTTCCAAAGTTTTTGTTGTGATCGTCAGAATTACGCTAATGCAAAGCTTTGGCATTTATTTGCATTAAAAAAATGATCCACCTGCCACACCAATAAGGACATTTTGCTTTCTCGAATGTAATAATCACGGAACAACGACCCGATTCCTGATAGAATATATTATGACTGGAAACAAGGTAAATGTCTCATTATTGAGCTGTAGTTGCAGAAATGAAACCATCTCTCTTGTCTCTCAGTATAGTGTTTTTATCCATTGTTTCGCCTCCTTTTCATTTCATGAAGAAGAAGAATATATGAAAATTTCAGGGCAATTTTTTTGAAGGATCAGTCACACACCGAGCTGTAGGGCTTTTAGGGCGAGTACGTGACCGGATTGTTCTATCAATGAACGAAATAAGTAATGTTGATTGTCGAAAGAGTTGACTCAGCTTTTTGCAAGATTTTCATTACATTTTCATGCCCTAATCAAATTCATTGGAGCATTTTGTGAATAGTGCTACAATAAAACGCGAGCTCATTGCATGTTCGCCTTGAAAGCACTCTAGTTCAACAAGATGTGTTTGTTTCTTAGGTGGTTAAAGGCGCTGTGAAGTTACAAGCCGGAAGAGTGAGTATATGGTTTGTTTTCTCTTACTTATTCAACATCACTACCTATATCGCCACATTCCTCTTCATTTGGACGCCACAACTCTTCGCCTATGACAACTACAACCGTGATCTCAAGGTGTGCATGGTGTTGAAGCATTGATGTTTATTGCCATTTAGCAAGTTGTATCTCATCGACTAAAAATGAAATAAGCCTGCAAAATGGCTTTTTTTGCCGAATGGACAATTTCTGATCTCACTGAATCATTCTTCTCATTGTTGGAATATTTTTTAGAAATTTCTTGGTCGCTTCGAATAAAGTAATTCATAGAGACCTAGGTCAAAAAACTCAATGAGGGAATATGAGCAAATTAAGAGTTCACTAATCGGAACATCTAATTTTGAAAATTCTTCAGTGAGAAATACAACTGGCATCTCAAATGTTACTTAACTTCGTAGGTGCATTTGCAGCATTTCATCACATGGTTTCTTCCAATCGTTGCGATTATTTCCGCGTGGGTCAATTTCCTCTATATCCTTCGAAAGTCGCCATATGGAATCTACATTCTCATGATGACCAGGATTTTATATTCATTTTCGCAGGTTCGTTCTTAGAAATTCTTAACGAATTTCAGTAGCTATTGATTTCACTTGTATGAGCAAAATCAAAGCAGAAGATTGAGTTGTTGCGAACAAACGTTATATTATCATTCGGTTGCAAAAGCGTTTGTGAGGAGCATTAAGGAGCACTCTCTCAAAGCAGTAAAAGTGGAGAAACAAAGATGAATAAACTTCTAAAGAACAAACTTTTTGGAGGAATTTTGCAAGGTACTAAACGACGAACCGACTTATGCCGGTGTATTTTCCATCATTATATGTATTCTACTTCCCTATATCCTTGCAGAGTGACAATTGTCGCATAAAACGAAGCGAGTACACAACAAGTGAATAAAACGTCACAGCTTTTCCAGTTCGTAACCGAAAGAGATCATATCCAAAAGCGCAATACTGTCATAACGAATTGCGTTGCATTTGCCTAGCCCATCATTTAACACTGCATTGGAAGCATTGCAGAACAAAAAACTCAGCGTTAATTCAACTGCATGAAAATGAACCTCCTACTGTAGTTATTGCAGGGCTGCTGAAGTTCAAAAACGATTGGGAGCATGCGTGATAAGCGCCGTTATTTAGTCTCTCTACGCCTGACATAGTGCATTTCCTTGGCTTTCAATAGGCGTTGTTGGCGGAAACATGAATCAGCTGAAATTAACCTTTTTAACCCATAAAAAGGCGCGAAAACTTATCTTATTACAGCTGATGGATCACTCCCTCATCAAGTATAACCGCACATTGATGAGCGAATTTATAGTTTTCCGCCAACAAAAAAAGCTCCATCACCCTTGTCCGATGATCCATATACATTAAGTGCTTTCATTACACGGCTGGTCAACCTTTTTCTTCAACACTTTGATTTCATACTGCTCTTTGCATAAGGTGTAATCTCGCTGCGATACCGTACTCTAATAAGCGAATTTATTTTTTTCTTTGCAGATCGCAATAATATGGGTACCAACACTGCTGGCTTTCGCATTCGCATTTCATTTAGTAATGCGTAACAGTGGAACCGAACCATGGGAAGCTTCAGATGCCGTATGTGACGTTTTAGGCGTTGTTTTGACAAGCATCTACTCTTTACTGATTATGAAAGCCATAATTTGAAAATCATGTGATTTCTTGCGAGTTTCGAATTAGCACAAATTTTATTACCCACTCTATGAGTATACTTCCATATTAATGTGTCATATCTGTTAAAGATAAGATTTGCCATCAGTTTTGACATATTTGAGCCATTCCTTGTGATACCGTTGATTTCTAGCACAAATTAAAGCATTGTGAAGGCTCATTTAAAAACCGGTTGTTCCATACAAGAGAGCCAGATGGCATAATCAACTGATTAGAATCGGTAAATGCTTTCTGAATACTTTTATATGCCTTTCTACTGCTTACATTTGTTTATGACTGTTGTTTATCAGTGTAATCGAGTGAGAATGCTTCTCTGAAATATTTGTTTGTTTTTTTTTTTTAAATACGTTAGCGGTTGCACACGCTCATCCTTACCCTCACGGTCAGACGCATGGAGGGCCTATTTTGTTCGTTAAGTGTAGGACTGACACTGTTGAGATGATGTACTTCTAGTTTGCTCCGAATGCAACTGTGGCTCGAAAGTTACTTGCCATCTTTCAAGCGATCACCAAGACGTCTACAATGATGATAGGTAAGTATGCCTCGTATATATCGCTCAGCTGCTAGCTCATTGCTTTCCATGTTTTTCACCGCTCAGTCAACTATCGGCCATTGATCGCCCTATCACCTCACAGACAAACTGACAGTTCGCCTGGCTACCTTGCAGAAAACGCCACTCTCAAATCACGACGCAGAAGGGTCGAAAATAACGATTCTGCAGAAAAAGACACGAAACGATTTTAAATACCTCAGTTCCCTAAAGTATACCGGTCTGTGCTCTTAAACTACGACTGAACTATACTACGATTTCACACAATGAAATACACGCTTTATTGTCTAAAACTACAGCTTATAATTATACTATGCTCGAATTCTCTTACGTAAAACCGCTGTTGCATCGTATTTGCACACCAAAACAAATGCAGCGAATGCCCAAACTAAGCTTCGAAATATATCATTATCCCAGCTAAATATAAGAAAATAGTCAAGCAAAGTTCTGCAATCGTCGATTGAGTCAACACTGGAGCTACCGCGTGCGGTGGACGCATTTCTTCCTGCCTTACAAATAATTTGTCTATAATGACATGGAGTCGGAAGTGCCTGGCGAACAAAATGCTGTTCTTATGCCAATCGCGTAATAAGCTTACATCTAAGCCACCTACGAAAATAAATAAGGAAGGAAAGATGTCACATGCTTAAACATATGGCGCACTTTTGTATGCTAGCGTTTTCTTTTACCTATTTTATGGAATCGTCGAAAAGGAGCCCATTAAACAATTTTTCGAATAGGATTATAAGAACAGTAGATATCGAAAAGGGTCTCATTGTTGAAAAAGGGATCCTGCATTATTATTGAATTCTTGCTGAAACAAGCTAGTATAAAACATTGAAATTCGCGACAGCGATCATTCCTTCCTAGGCCAGTGGTAAGGCTCGCTAATGTGACCAATGAGAACATCGATACGCATTTCTGAATTTCAAAAATATGAAGTAGATGGTTGCCTAAATGCTCAAAAACAGTGGCACAACTCGAATGAGAGAGTCTTCTACAAAACCAATCAGTCATACTACTCCCGAACCTAGAAGTTCGTTGTTCTGCTGAGCTCACTGTAAATAGATTAAGTTTGCAATGCTATTTTCACGGTGCTTTCCAGGACATCAGCTGTGATGAATTGGGACAAGACATGAGCTTTGGTACAGATTATACCACGCAGTTTCGTCGCTGCCTGTGCTAGAAACCGCGAATTGGAACTACCTAATAGATATGGCCAGGGAGCATAGAGAAAGGGACTATAACAGGAATTTTACTTTCGCGAAACGTTTTGAAGTAAACACCGCCAAATAGTGGCACTAAAAAGTTTTGGAGGATAGTCAACCCCCCCTTCCCATTCCCTCCTCCCCCCCCCCCTCCCCTTCGCCGGTCTTTCAATAATCTGCTGCTTTTGCTCGCTAAGATTAGCTCAACAGACTGTGATGATAAAGTATTGACAGCAGAAAATTTCGAAGTGTAGCAGCAATGCTTCAGAAAATTTTATTCGTTTCATTTGTCTCGGCCTATCTAACTGGTACTATGACTGACATCACGAGAGTCAGGATGTATGGTCAACATGCAGTGATAATGGCGCTGAAATGATGGAAGGCGTGTAGAGGCGATACAAAAGATCTGCTTTTCGCGAGGCCTTTCCTGATTCCTTTATTCCTTCCTATCCCGAAAGATTGCAGATTCTCGACCTGAAAAGTCTGAAGTACCGACGACTTGAACTTGATCTCCACCTGTGCTTTAAGACAGCGAATGGCTGCTGCGAGATCCCGTTCGATAGCATCTTTGCGTATACCCCATTCAACACACGCTCCCGACTTCATTGTTTTCAGCTATAACCTAGGTTTTCGACAAAACTGGGTATACTAAGTTCTTTTTCTTTTCGAGCCATTCAGGTATGGAATCATCTACCAGTTGATATTGAGGAAGCTAGTGATCTCACCGCTTGCAAAGCGAAATTAGCCCAGTTTGACTTATCGTCCTTGAGGGGACTAGACGACCATCCGGTATGCTGTTAATATGTGCATCACCTCCGTTCAGCACTACCACACTCGTGATACTTGAATGCTTTCATTTTTGAATATCGCCAATCTCTCCACATACTACTCTATATTTCTTTACGGTTAACTAAACCAACTGGAATAAAAAAGAAGTCAAGACTGGTCTTCTACAGTGATTTTCGTTCCTTTCAAGTTCTCGCAGTGCCCTCTTTAAGAGCGCAATCGAAATTCGAAAACCTTTCTTCGTACATGTAACAGTGCCCTTGAGGAAGCGTGAAAACAACCTTTTCCAAAAGTAACAGTGGGCTCGTCAATGCAACGAGTGTAGTAGATCGGTAACCCTTGCACTAGGACAATGCCTTGCTAGTCTGAGCAAGAGATTGGAGGACAAAGATGTAAGCAGACAAGGAAGAGCACGTGCGCTGTTGTGAGCTACAACATGTAGCCAGAGCTTATGTGCCAAGAGCCACAACGGCAATTGAAAGTTTGCGTGAACGTTGTATCATTTGCATACGGTATAGCTTTTGGTGAATTTTTCCGTGAAATATGAGGCACAAATGAGCTTGTTCTATCTTTCCACACAATTCTGCGTTATGAATTGTAGCTTTAATTAAACGACCTTCAAAATGTATTTGGAACTTCGGAACAGATGAAGGCACAGGCGAACTGTTACATTTGCAGTAAGTGCACGCAAATGTATTATACAAGTACGTTGTATGCACAAATACCCGACATGTAGGTGGTTTAAAATGCAACAAATTTTGGTAAAAAAGTAGTTAGACAAGGCCGATTTATGTCCTTTGCAATTAAATTTCAAAAAGCGTGGGTGGCGTACAACTTATCTATAAAAACAGGGCCAGCATGGACTTAAAATCGAGCTCTTCTGGATTAAGAAACACTGGATTGCTGGCGTATTGGGTGTCGACACCAATAAACTTCGTTGAAAGCTCGTGACGAAATCCATAGACAATTATTGTAAGTTGTGAGGCATTTGAACTCCGTCTTAAAGGTCGAAATGGTAAGCTTCCGGCTTAGCTGACCTGATTTAGGCGGCAAATTTGGTCGCAACAGATTTGTGTTAGAAAGGTAATAGTGACGCAGTCATTCTGCAATCAAATCAAAAACCAGTAGAAATTTGTGTTGGCACATTGTTGCAAGCTTGCTAACAAGTGATGGAGTTTCAGGAGAGGTTGATGCCGATAATGTACTCGAACGAAAAGAATGGATTCCTAACTTGCTCTTGCTGGCATTCGAAATCACTACTGTGATTTTGTTGATGAACCTGATGGTACATCTTTGTTAGCATTACCGTTCTTCTCTTCATGCAATATAGAATAGATCCGCAGATTTTCTAGAATTCCTAAGAGACTAAACGGCGTGAGAGAAATAAAAGCACCATCGAAAATGAAAGTGCGCGCAACGTTAGTGAAGAAAATGTTTGGAAAAATAGGTGCACAAGAATGTCCTTTGATCAAGTTCATAATTTGTGCGGTTGACAGACGAGGAGGATGTACCATTTAACCAAACTCTAGTGGAAAAGGATAAAGCGATCTCTGTAAATTGAACAAAAAACTAAAATATTCGCTGTCACCTGGCAGTGCGACGTTTGAAGAAAACCTCATTTTGAATGTGAAATATCCGTTTTACATTGGGACACTGGCTCCACTTTGCCCCGAACAAGGTCTCCAGCGTGTTTCACTTTTATGATACTAACATGTTTCGAACGAACTTTTTTGTATGAGATTTCATTAACTGGTCACTGTTGTGATAGATTTCGTCCATTATTGTTTGTTACAAGCCTCCGTTGCCTTCATAGACTAATGCGTCATTATGAAACGATATCGACGTCGTATTATGCCACCCGGTTTAGGATTCTTGATCGCGTGCATCAGTTTTGAAAAAGGGTATTTCGCGAAGGTAAATGACACGGCTTTAATCAGCCAATTTCTATGCGCCGAAGATTTCACTCGGTCTTCTAGATCGGTGGTGCTGTCAGAGTGATCGATTTCGCAGTTCAAAATGGGAGGATATTGGGAACGGAAATTGATGAACGAGGCACAACTACCGTCACTATATACAATTATGAGCGCGCATAATTTCAGATCTCATTGGCCGTGGGCGACGTGAACGAATTGCGTCACTCAGCTCAAGCGAAGCTTCTCGAAATCAAGGTTACTTTTATCAATTTTTGCCCATCTTCAGTGAAGCAGCGAACAGAGGAATCTTTCACGTTGGTGACCCTAGTGCGGCAGAAGATGGAAAGTTAACCTCCTGTACAACGTCTGCTTTGATATGCCTCGCAAGTACTTCAATGAAACCACAACTTGAATCGTTTTTTTGTTTTTTGTTTTTGTTTTGTTTTGTTTTTTTTGCGAAAAAAGACGACAATCAAAACATTGAAAAAACACGGCGCATGAAAGTCATCTATACGTGGATTGTATGTATTTGCATCAAACAGTTTTGAGGAGTACTACTATGGTAAAGTTGACAGAAATTTGCAACAGGCAGCGAATTGGCCTCGTATTAAAAATAAATGTTATTGGAGGCGTGTGCGGTTGTTCCCACGAAATGTTAGCGCACCGTTGGAAAAAAAAAATCGAAAACTGCAGTTTTAAACGCCGTATTTCCAATTAATTTTCTTTTACAAATGACTTCCGCGACGTGCTTGTAGAAATTCACCGTCGAACATGGTTACTGCTCTTCATGAAGTCAAATCGGTTTGCAATTTTCCGCTGCATTTCTTGAAGACGAGCAATATGTTTGTGAGCTGTTCAAAAAAAGTGGTCAAAGGTGGTCAAGAAGAATAAGTAGTTGGCAACAGCGGTGTGTCTTTCTATGACAGGTCGTAAAATATGGCATTCAAAGACCCCTTTTGAACCCTTCTATGCCGTTCGGTTTAAACTGCATCGAGTTTATGCTTGTTAATGCTGCTCTAAAGAATATTAAACGTTAACGAATGATCGTTTGCAGGTGACGTTTGCGATTGAAGCGTTGCAGCTGTCAGAAACTTGTGATTGCCTACCTAAAATCAATTTGCTTCATAGACAACGCACCAACAACGTTCTTGTTATCGACAGTGATGGACAAGCGTTCAGTGCTCACAAGAACTTCGATTTTGGAGAGGGTGATCGAGGTGATAGCAATTTCTACTAGACTTTCCACTGGGCTGTTTTCCTTTCCAAAACTTGTGGGCCAGGAAGCATGACTTCTTTCTTTGCTTATGTTCGACACCCCTTGACAATGGCTGCAAACACTCGTTCTCGATGTTTGGCGCCGTCCCAAACTGTCCACATTGCGGATAGACTCCCTTGTACTGGGTAAAAGAAGAAGTCGACTTGAATATTCTCGGATCCTATTTCGTCGTTACTCGGTTAGACAAAGTGGGAAGTGGGTGCTAACTGCGGTCGATATGACAAGATTTTTCAGTAAACAAATCACTTTGCAACTTGTAAAGCCTCTTTGCTACCAACGTAGAATTTTTTGCTTTACAGACAAAAGCATTCTTGGTGACTGCGCCCGACTTGCAAATGATGCAAATGCGTTTGATGGAAGAATGACAAATACGAGACCGGAAGTGGGATTTTTAAGGTTATTTCTTTGTTATCTCTTTTGATAAAAGCATTGCAAACTGTGGCACATCTGATGAGATTCAGGTATGCCTCCTAACATTCTTGTTCGGTGCTTACACCAACATTCATTCTACCATTTCCATTCACAGGATATGTTTCTCGCCTACAACGTTTATTTGGCAAGGCGAATGAGAAAACGTGTTATGACTTTGCACAAGGATAAAAACAATGGCAAAAGGTGGATGGGACATGGGGACTCAAACCTTCAGATTGTGCCACATAATCAAATCACGATAGGTAATCGTTCTCGTTCGGGCACCGACTGATCCGTGGTTCGACTACCTGCCGTTTCCCAAGTCTTTCGCTTCTATATTCCGCTCTGATAATAATCTTATATATTTACACCGTACTATGAAATGAATTCAGGCTTCAGTTAATCACTTCAGCCAAATTCTCTTGCTATAAAACCTGTTCTCAGATCCAAGTCTGGGTGATTGTTGCCAAATGACAGCATCCGTTCATTTCCACAGTTTGTAGAAAACATTTGGAAAGCTGTTTCGAAGAGTCTGAAGAATTTGTTACTCTACATACGCAATAACTCCATTCGTTTTTGAATACCTTTTTCAGCTTATCGCTTAAAAAAGGGAAAAGAGTCGCAACTGTTTTTCTCGGGTTGTATTGACAAATACTTTAGGCAGACCATCCATCCCTCTCCGTCGTCACTCAGCAGTATTGAGCAATCGAATCCTTTCCCTTCAAGTGCGCCGACGGAGACGAGCCATTCACACTTTTCTGCTACTGCCACAACCGCATTCTATGCTCCTAACCAGCTGACGCGTGCAGCTAAGGTAAGCCTGATCACTCCATAGCTAATCTCTCTCCTACAGTGCCCTAAAAGTTTCACGTTCCAGTGATAAAGCTTCCATGAAAGTACCCTTTTGAAGTATGCACAGCCCTATAACAGGCGCTAATTCCTTGGTGCAAATTCGCACTCGCGAACATCATAAACGCCGCTGGACCAATTGGTGATAGTCCTAATGTATCTGATGCATAGTCCCAAGATGTTATTTTCCGGGCAAGTCGCCTGGTGAAGGAGATGTGTTTCTTTATTACTGCACATACGCTTCATGACTTAATGGAACTTTGCTCATCCCGCCGTCACTACGTTATATCTGCGTGTTGCGTTTATCGGTGTCTCCCTGTAGGGTGGTTTTTGCAGATAGCGATCGATGCGAATAAATACGAAGTTTTACATGGAGATTTGTATGTTTAAGCGACTGGTTTTGTTGGAATGCGCAATATTAGGCTTTATGCCATTGATTTGAGAACTTTACGCATCTAAGCTACCTAATTACGGAATTTGTGAATAGTGGATATCATGGTTGAGCCAAGTGAAGGAAGCATGATCGAAAGTTTGGCACCGGAGTTCATATGGTCGGCTCATATGCCACCTTTTTGTCTCGCTTTCCCGCTTAGCTCATATTTGACCAAAACCAGTAAATGATGAGGAGATCCTGTCAAACGTTAAGGCCCACTTCTAACATTCCACAATACGTCAGTATGGAGTTCCAGCAAGCGTTTGCAAATGTATCTAAATGGAAAGTTTCCGTCGAAGGGAATTCATCTGGCAATTGTAATTATGCATCGGGACACGAACACGTTTCAGATATATCATGTGCATTTTCCCACCGGTGAGCGAGGAATGCGTCTTGAAAAGCGTTCAATGAGGGGTCGAACTGTGCAAGTGATGCTCGATGGTGCTATTGTACAACTCGTAGAGGGTACTGAGTCGGGTATCGAGGCTTTCGATGGTAAAATCGAGGGCAAAAAGACGAATGATGTAGGCGCAGATCCCGAGGGAATGGATCGCAAATTCGCTCGTTGGCTGATTGGGCTCGACTGGTCCAGCCTACTTGATTTGTAATTGTTTGTTCTTCATCAATCTATCGCTACGTCGATTTGAAGAAAAAGAATCTCAGACGTGCAAAATGGAGATGAAAGTGCCCTTAAAGATTGCGCAAAAAATATCGAAGTCGATTTTTTTTTCGAAATGAAGGGAGTATGAAAATGAGGGCGAAAAAGTTTATTTTTTCAGTGTTCGATCAACTCCATTATTCGTCTCTTCACTTAAAAAATCAGTCTATATATATATACATTATTTCTTAAATACTTTTCTTTGATCAATGTTCGTGTCAGTACGCAGCAATTAAATAGGGGACATGCTGATTAAGATCACACACATTTTGCTTCTTTCCGTCTGTGATGTCCTCCGTGTTTAGGGGGCCAAAAAATCACTAATCTCCAAAGGATCTTCAAAAACAAAATAAAAAGGAGCAGTACAAATAAAAACAGTAGAGTCAGTTTCCACTCGCTGAATCCTGGCTGGTACTCACTGACAGTGGTTGCGGGCTGCCTTTGTTGACGGAGTACAGCAATCAACGAAATCTGGCCTTTGTCCTAGTATGAGACTTGTCCCCGCTCCTATGTGTAACACGTGAGCACGTCGCGTCTTTGGGCCACCGTGTTCGCGAAATCTTGGCTCACACGATGCGAACACGGGAAGATCTCACTGGCCGCTTCTTTTTTAATGAAGTCACACTTCGTGCGTGCTCAGTCACTAAATAACTGTGGTTCCGTGCAACGCGCTTTGTGACTGACCGTCGTATGCTCAGTCACCTCTACTATAGCACGATTTCCATCAACAGAGGTGTCCATCGCCTCTCTATCATCACGGGACCTAAGGTTTGTGCAGTTAATCCTTCACTGCGCCCATGCATGCGACGAAAACAAAGGCATGCAAACGACACGCATATATAGCTTGAACAAGCTTGAGACGTCAGCGAGCGTGAACTGAAATGATAATAAAATCGTACAGCAACCTTGCCAACTGTTCGCGTCACAAATTTGTTCTAGAGAAGAGAGTGTGGACTTGGACAAAAAACTTGTTTGGAATGACAAGGCGGGAACGGTAAGACAAATTTTGGAAAGACGGGACAATATTGGCCACCTCAAAAGTGATGGCCCAAGGCATTCTGTTTGCGCGAAAAAATTTGGACAGCAAAATAAATGCATAAAACAACTAACTATGTCAAACAAAATGGACAAGGAAAACACGACGCAGCGATCAAACTGAACAGCAAAGAAAGAAATAAACCACAACGTGGTAATTGTAACCCTACGCTTATGCTTCCCACTTTGGTTCAGTGGCCTACTGAAAAAAAGTCGTAGGATTTTGAGCGACTGAAAAACGTATAGGTACACCTAGCAACCAGGATGTTCGTGAACTAAAAGATTTTCACGTTGGTCTCTACTAACTACGTGCTCCTACTGAAAGAAAACGTAGAGCTGTATTAGGATTGGCGCGTACGAATTCACGACTGACGTTTGCAATGCCTCATTAGTGGGTGCCTGATCCGCCCTACTCACATCATGTTGGATTGGAGGTTTCCTTTTTTTCCCTGAATGACAATATCTATTCATGAATGGAGTAGTGCCGCGTTCTAGGTGTCACGCTTTCCAAGCTCTACTCATTCCACACGTTTTGCTAAGTTTCACGGAAACATCTGATTTCAGCACCCTCTCTTGCACATTACAAAATCGTCACTATAGATCACATTTTTGCACAAATAACTCTTCATAATTTTTTGCCTCCTAAGCTTCTCAGTTACTTTACTCATGACTAGTCATGATCCTTTCATATGTCAGATATCTCTCCAAAGGCTGTGGTCTCCAAAAGCGATTTCCTTTTCAAGAGATTTCGAGCGAGATGAACGAAAAAAACTCTGAACAAAGGCAAATCTGAAACAAACGGTGGCTGATAAATATAGCCTTGCGTCTGATCAATGTGGAAGTCCATGCTGCATACGGGAAGCCCTCTTCAAGCGAATGTTCTCCAAAGCAGTAGGTGTTAATAGCCATCTGCTTTGCTGTCGCCAATTTGCGGCAGTTCGAGCTCAATTTGAACTTCCTTTTGAAAAACATGCTGGCAAAATGGTGGACTTCGTCGAATTTGTGAGAGAAGGCAACTTCGGGCAAAAAATCCACGTCTCCGATATATAGGACATCACTGGTGGCGTTGATGCATTAATAATAAACATTTTCCTTCTTAACAATCAATTAACAAATCACGGTGCGGTCCTTTCTTTCGTCAGACGTATCAGCATACATTTAAAAGCTAAGAATACAACTGCGGTTATTTGCTATTGTAATTTTTCCACAGTGTCGACCGACAGATGCATTTTAAATTGTCGAAGCCCATTTGCAATGCAAGTTTAAATTTTTTGCAAATGGTTTTGCCTGCGTCTGCATCCAGACAGCAGTATGATGACCTCTTCCTATCATTTCGTCACAAGCTTTGCAACCAGGCACAAATGAAATATGTCATTTTCTGCTGAGCGCAATTCTACGACATGTGTAATGATCTAGTGCAAGCTTTCTTTAGAACAAAGTTTAAGTAGCGAGTACTTACGTTCGGCGACTGTGTTGGCAGATGTGGCGGGCGCGAATCAGCGAATATACAGTAAAGGGCGGTAGTGGGATACAAGCCGAGAGGAGCAGCGAATCGAGATGTAAGGTTGATGAGGAAACGAGACAGGGTGCAGGACGAGATAAATTTCTACCATGAAGCATGTCAGCTCGTGGCCGTCGAAGAGCAAGCGGGTTGAACTCGGGGCACATATCTCCTTGCCCAACTCCGCCTTCCGTTGGGCTAACCATTTCCGGTTCCGGGTTCCTTCTATTTTTTCACATCATTTTTTCTGATCCTGCTTCCTTTCAGATTTGTTTCATTTCCGCTGCATGTGCACTGGCTGTTCATTTTAGCTGGCGCCGCTGAGGTGGCTAGCCGATTTTTGCTAGCCAGCGGCGCCAAAATTTCGCCATGATGGCATGCATGATCGTGAATATACTCGCGAGTCGCGGCAACATGAATTGAAGTATCAGTAGTAAACGCGAGAAGTAGCAGGTTGCTTATCAACGCGATCATCAAGAGCTGCCTAAGAAACAGCATGAGATTTTAGAAACGCTTGTTTTGTAGAGCAGTTAATGAGGATAGACGAGTTGAAGGAGAATGGCTAGGTAGATAGAGGGAGAGGAGGCCTTGCTGCATTTGTTGCAAAGGGGAGATGTTGCAATCCCAAAACTCTACAGTTGCAGAGGTCGATTTCGCATAGTTCTCAAAGGAGTCCCATCTCTCGCGATGCATTTGTTGCATGACATTTTCAGTCATCTCCTATTGAAAGGCAGTGTACATTTCGCTTTTCCGACGAACTCACTAGGTTGTCGAAAATTATTCTCTTCGTTTCGGAAAGAGCTGATGACTTCAGAAGATACCACTAGCCAGCTGAGACAACTGCTGATTTCTCTATAGCTCCTAAAGAAACTATTTTTGGCATATGAGTTTTAAACCTAATTTTAGCGTGTTGCCTCGTCCAATTGATCTCATTCCCCTTCTTTACAATGTGAGGTAAATGCGCTGCACTACAACTCCTACAGCTCGAAATGTGTTTCACTGCATTCTCTTCAACCGATCGACCATTCCAGATTTTCTCCGTTTGCTCGTACTTTGATTAATTCGAATTATTCTGGCAACCAAATGTTGAATGCCTGCAAGGCACGCGCTTTTCAGTTGTTTTTGAGTGAGTTAATGCTGTGTGAATTATATTTCATAAAATTCGCTTCCGAATTCACGCATATTTGATAAACTGTGTGCATTTGTATACACCCCGATATGCCCTGAGCTGTATTCTTAGTCATGCTAATGAAATGAGTCATTTTAATGTTGCACTCGCTCTCCAAACTGCTTTGAGCCGATTCGTGACTCGAAAGTTCTTCTGTAAAAGAATCCGTGCCGTCTACTGAAGCAAATAGTTTGTCATTTCAGGTGTATCTTTGCAAGCATATAACCGGTTTCATTGATTGTTCCATCTTAAAAACCAAATTTTGTGAATCACTCTTGGATGCTGATACATCTCAAGTGAAGAAGCCTCAACGAGAACCTGAAACACTTTCGCGTACGGCGGGGAATGCCGTTAACCAATGAATCCATCATGGCTAAGAAATAGAACTCATTTCGAAGTTTCATCATAATTTATTGCGTAAACGCACAAATAAGGGTGATAAATGTGAACAAGTTGGATGTAAGTGCTAGAACATACGAGTATCATCTCAACTTTTTTCACTCCGCAATACATTCGTCAACATCGGAATTTCATTTGAAAAAGAAGTAGCAATTGACAAGTTGTGTAATACATTGCAACCGAGCTGTAAGCTGATCACATAGTGCCATATCTTCGAAGAACGCTGTCCCAATTCGTATTACTGCCATCACGTTAAGCTTTTCTCCTCATCTGTAAGATAGCCTTGAACTCTTTGTGTGGAACGAATTCAATCTGAACGCAGTAGCATAATGGATTTTAAAACGATCACCTTACAAACTAGAATGAGCAATGAAACAAACCTAGGCATTTCGAACAAATACGTTCGCAAACTTGCGAACGAATTATGCGCATAGACAGGCGCTCGAGAATCTGAGATACCAGATCATCAACATGCAATGGAAAATATCTTCCTTTGAGATTCTGTTTCTACCTACCGACTGTTTCCTTCAAAGCACTTGTACTTGAGTAGTATAATTTTAGCATATATTTTGTCCCCAAACGTTATGAGTGTCCTGCTGATCAAATTTCACGTTCGAATCAAGGCAACCAAAGCCGAATCATTTCCGTCGTTGAATGCATTTTCCCTCTCTCTTGAAGATCACTTGCGTTTTTCGCATCAACAAAATTGCACGCACAGGGTAAAGGCATATACTAAGATATTTCTCGCAGAGGTTTGCTGGTGCATTTGAGGATAGAGTTTATGCACTAGAAATTTTTGTTTCTTGTAAATTACTTGAAACAATATAGAATTGCTGGTTTTCCGTTAAGTTATTCTGTGTAATCGACAACTGAAACATTCAAAATATAAAATAAACGCTGGTATTCCATCAAAAGACTGCTATTTTCTTAGAAATGGGGATGTCAAATTAAGAACCGTCATGAGCAATCTCGAAATAAATCCACTTCTTCATGCGGTTGTGGATAGTCATGGCGAAAGAATTACCTCATTCAATTCGGTGGTATGAAGATTCGCCGTTACTCAAAACTGCAGATGAATTTTTGAAGCGTTTCGCACTTTCAAAAAATAAATAAATAAAAAGAAAATACTCTCGGACATAGGAGATGAAACAAATCCACTTCACAGAAGCCTCAATAGATCCTATTGTATAGCAGTTCTGTAGCCTCTCCGCTTCTAATAACATCCAACGCGTGCTCACGCTGTAATCAATGATGGCAGGAATTACGCTAGAGTAGCAAATGTGGTTTTCATTTATTCAGTGATTTTTCGCTTCCAATTAAATTTCTCTCCTCCCCTTCCTCATCCCCCCACCCCTCCTCCCCCCTCCCCCCACCTATTTTGCTGTCTGCATTCTACTGGTAATTCTTCCTTAAAGGCAATGATGGATCGCAAATAGTTTATTTACCCAGTCAATGTTATCTTTTGTGGTAGCATTAGACAAATTTTAACCGTTAGGGATAATGAAGTTTTTTTTTCAGTAGATGCAATTAAAGTCAGGAAATGAACCAATGCGTTGTTCCAGAACTGTTCACGTTTTCACTTCAGCATTTATGGACAGTTAGAGAACGCTCTCAAATCTTGTGAAGTGTATCACTGATGCCTTTGTTTTGATCTCCGCCATCAGCAATAAAAGTACACAGAAACCAGTATCCAACCTCCGCCCAGGTATAAGACAATACTGGTTTCTGTGTGCTTTCGGATTTGGCCACAGTGACTACTTGTCGAGCAAAGAAACCATAGTTCATGCGAAATTCAGATCGGTACGGACCGTGATAAAAGAGACCTCCATGGCGACTATATCTCCCTCATCTTCAAGACATCTTAACCGATATCTCCATCTTAACCGAATCACCTATCTCTAATAACGCTTACAAATTAAAAAAAAAAACATCGTAGGCGACATAGCGAGACAGCGCAAAACCACCGTCGTCTATTTACTTTGTGGAATTTCGCAGCTATGCAATCCAACAACCTCCTAAATGAGCCTTTTTGTCCACTAGTCACCATCGGCCTTGAAACGCGCCTGTGACCAAGTAAACTCCAAGTGGGAAATTGACAAAGACGTTAGCTATTTATCGTCGCATGTCCATTTTCATCTAAAGACTATCCAAATTTCTAGTCTGCCGTGCAGGAACGCATTTTACAGTCTGCTGCGCAGATCCAGTGATGCAAGACTATCGAAGACAGAAAAACTTGGAGTGGAAGCGCAATCTCGTGAGACTTCTATGGACAACAGAATGATCCATCTGCCAGTGCAGTTCGATCCAGATATCGAACCATTTCTTTCCTCGCCGCTCTTCTTACTTCCCCTCATTCAGTTCCGCTGTCCTAAGGAATAAACCTCGTAGCTTAAGTCCCACAAAATTCACTAAGTTTTTTTGCTGTGGTATACAAGATGAGGGTTTAATTACTGAAGGATGGAAAGCAAAACAACAACGCGTATGTCGAATTTTTAGCCTTTGCCTTCCATCTTCCACAGCACAAATCCAAATCTGTCGCGCTGTTTAGCTGGCCGCTAACAGAGTGACAGAATGGAATAAAAATAACCATTCTTGGGCACAAGAGCAAAGATCTTTCCCATCTCCAATGACTTTGCAATGGCTCATCCGAAGTGAAGCCTGCAGTAATGAAATATGGCACAAAATTAATTGATGATTTTGCAGCCTTTGCTGGCAGATATTTGAAAAATTTACATTTCAAGTGATAGCACGTTCCTACAATTAATAAGGCCTAGGGCAGACGGAGAAAGTTCATTTGAAACCTTGAAGAAAATTTCGTCGAAAAGTTTATGATATTCGATTCTTCATGTAGTGGGCAAACGTTCGAACTTCTCTTGACTACAAGATTTGCATTAACTAAAGCGTGCTCCTTCAAACAGGACACCCAGTAAATGATTTTTTTAATGAGGTTTCCATGAAAAACTTGATTAAACATTCAGAAGAATAAAATCAGCTTTGAAAGTGAGTAGGTATGTCTTTTATTCAGCAATAATCAAGATGTATCAATTATGCTGCCCAAATTTTGCAAACCTTTCGGAAAAGGAACGAGAAATCATTATGAATTGGCAGCTATTCTTTCGGTCACCATACCTGCATTTCAATTTTTCTCCAATGAAGCTCGCGGCTTTAATCACTGCGGCATATTTTTTGTCAAGCCGATATCAACATCAGCTTGTAGTTTTCACTGAACTGATAATTGATAGGTACATAGGATTGAGGAAGGGCTGTTAACGAATATTTAATTTCCAGAGAGAACGCATTTGAACAATGATGTGTTACACCACCCAAGTAATTCCTTCGGGCATATTTTGTCATCGCCAACATATCAGCCGTGAATGTTACTGGCACGTCGCAAACAGCAAATACTACAATGATGTTATATTGTGATCGATAACTTGAGTACATGAGGGAATACTAATTAAGTGTTTTCGAAATATCCTCCAGAGGACGTCTTCGAATGCGGATTGCGATGTTTATACAATGTGTGTTCTCATTACATGCTTGTCAACGAGTTCCACTCATGCACATACTTGTTAGTAATGAAGTACATGCATGCTGGTTTGATTGGCAGTGTCAATCAAGTATATTTTTGTCTAGAATTGAGGCTCCATTTTGTTCCAGCATCTGCCATCGTAAGGTCTTCTCGGAGCAATGGGATATACACTGATATAAACTGCAATATCAGACATCTTTATTGAGTCACAGGCTGAAGACTCTGCCAACCATTCTACTTCTAAGAGTTTCCTTTGTGGAGCATTCAAATACAACCGCTGCGGAGATTTTCCTCTTCAGAAGTCAGATGGATGTCGTTTGATAGCTTCGTGCTATATATCTTGGAATTTGAAACAGGGCCGCATTGAGCTCGTATTTGAAAGAAAAGCGAATGTGCAGCCAGAATTGCATTAGTAGCATTAAAACTTAAGAATGTCTGGGCAAAAATCAAAGGGAATCGCCGGATTCAGTGAACTCAGAAGTCGTCAGTTAGCGGATTATCACAAAACTACTCTCCAAAAACTTTCCGAAAATAACCAGAGGAAAGAGTTGACGTGATGCGCAAATTACAAACACTGTGAAATCCATCCTGCGGAATTCGATGGCTAAATTTTTCTCACTGTTGTGAATGTGTGGCTCATAGATGTAGATGGTATGTTCTGGGATTCAACGTGAGGTGGTAAACAGTACGTTGTGGCGTTGAGCGTGATGTGTTAAACATTGAGTTGTCGACTCAGGTGCCAGGCGGTAAACAATCAGCTAGTATGGCAAGAGAAGCAATGGATCGTTGAGTTAGTTGGAAGGTGATGGAAGCAAGCTGTGGGACGATGAATAGTGGCTTGTAAGATTAAACACGACAGGTGTTGCGACAATGAGATTAAACATGGCAATCATGGATGCGAATGAATGTTGAGTTATGGTGCAAACTGCTCGGAGGTAAGCACTTGATTCTGGATGAAATATGAACTGCTAAACAGTGGGCTGTATTTGCAAGATGGGAAGCAATGGGTTGTGGGATTATCACTGACATACAATTTCACTACTGAATTGTTGTAAAGCACTGTGCGTTTCCTCAGAAATTGTAGCAGCCATCATTTGTGTCACAGCAGAACAAATATTCTGTATGATCTTAGAAGAGCTTGGTGGGTGAGGAGTCTTGTCACTTGCTGGGGGAACGTTTCCAGTTGTGAAGTGTTCGCGTGGAGGTTGCTTTTGTGGCACGAATGAAACTGTAGATCAGTTGCGTTACGTCAGCACAGCCACTTATCTACATTCTCATCTACTGATATCGGCAAATCCACAAACTAGATTACTTTTGATGAACTTTGCAAACCTCCGACTACTTCGTCGCCTTTTCTTTCTTTTGCTGAAGATGTCAAAACAGTAATTCATGCAGCATGGCTGAAAAGTGTAACTCTTTCAAAGTTTGATTTATATGGTGACAGCCGTCATCGGCTATACGCTTTGCAACCCCAGCTTCATTCTCCTGCGCGACAACTTCGTTAAATGGTGCGGGAACAGCCGCGCTTACGACCGTAACCAATAAAACATGAAAAGAAGAGGAGCTCATCTGCGATTGGATGAATAAAATGTATCACGGCGAATAACGATCAGCACGAGTTCACAAAGCGTCACAGTGATCGTTTAATGACGATGCCACCTCTATTGCAGTCTTTTCTCGTTGATTCTAACCCACTTCCCATCACCGCATGAGCCTTGTTTACCACTTCGCATTCAACCACAAGGAGCTGCTTACCGCATTGACCTAGCGCCACCACTCACTACTTACCACTGCACGACCCCATTCCCATAGAGCAGCCACAGTTTACCATGTGGTGACCACGCAATCCAGTGTCTATTACCACACAAGCCATGGTTTATCACATCACACCTGGTTCCACAAGCTTTTGTTTGTCACGCCTTGACTGGCTGGTGCATATTTCGGTGTAGGAGCAAACGTGTCTTCCCACTGAGTTCGCTGATTCATTCGTTTGCCTCGTGCTTTTGCATGATGGTGCCTTCTAAAGCCCTTTCGGCGGTATAAACGCTTTTTTGTTTGGCACGTTAACACTCTATGAACGTCTTGCCTGCTTGCTCGCCGGTCCGCATACTTCAATATAGACACCTGCATACCAATCGGAACGATAGCTAAAAACAACTTCGGCCCACCGGATAAGCGAAAGATCTGCGAGAGTAGCCGGATCAAGTCCGGTTTGCTACACCGTGTGAAGCTTATGGCAGGGGTTACGTCCCTTGCTTCTGCGCCTCAGAAATGTTAGTGTCGGCCGTGGGGAAATTAATGTTAAGGTTGTCGGGGAAATCTGTATTTGTAAAAGGTGTACTCATAGATCAGGGTACTGTTACTGAATAGCTTTGGAATTTGTTTCGGTATTTTCAGACCCATTTCATTAGAAGTTCAAAATAAAACCGTCATCCCTGGCACTTAACTGTGATGGCTTCAAAACAAACAAGACATCCGGCGGTCCGCCATTCCATCCACTCGGGAAGACTGCACACGACAACCTTTAGGTAAGTTATGCCTTGACATTTGATTCGAGAGAATAGTCGCCAATCAAACCGCAGAAAAGATTTACGGTGCTGCGAAAAGTAAATATTCCTTTCTCCCGTTCGAACGTTTTTTTTTGTTTGTTTGGCAGATAAACTGCGTACGAACGTCTTGCTTGCTTGCTCGTCTGTCCGCATATTTCAGTGTAGACACCTTCATACCGATCGGAACAATAGTTAAAGATTGAATTGAAGGATGTGTCCTAGTTCCAACAAGTGTTTCGTATCTGTCGACCCCACACCGCTGTGGGATTCTCTAAAGTTCTTCATGATCGAAACCCTCGAGTGCAAGCCACGACGGGCACAGATTTTTCTTCTTCTTTTTTTTTTTTTGGCAAGACGCATCTGCATTGATTACCATTCCATCCGCTGTGCCGCTATATTTCTTCCCTGAGACGTGATTCGGAGTTCGGGGAATAGTTTCATCTGCCGTGGCCAAAAATGTCTTGAGGGGCTATGGAGCATCCTTCTTGACACCCTGTCGTTGCCAAAAAGGACGATGAACAAAGGGAGGACCACTGAATCCCAGGATATTCCGAATACTAAACGAGGGCGGCACAACGACTGAGTGGATTTTTCTCGATAATCATAATAAGCATGAACGGTGAGCTCAAATATTGCAATGTTTGAGTGGGAGGAAGGGGGGGTGGGGAGGTGAGGGGCTGAAGCAGAAATCGCTAAAGCACATGACGGCAGGTGGCGCGAAAAAAAATAAAAAAAATGGACAGGCACGTCGAGCGAGCGAAACATTCTGCACCTTGCAGCTCGAGATGCCATCGTTTAAAATGCTCTCAACTATTCAGCAAAAAACGACACTCAGAATCACTTTTTGTCAGTTGCTGCAGAATACACATAGATTCCTCGTCGTGAGATTCATTTCTCGAATACAGTTTTCACGTCAACTTACACTTACAGTCCACCTTTTGGCTTTGTTCGTTTTTTCTTCTCCCACTTGCTGAGGAGGATTTTGCACAGGATGCGTCAAGTGTATGGGAATATCTCAAAAGCAATGGATGAGAAGTGCGACCTGTCATTTCCATGTCCGAAACAATACCTTTCGGAGAAAATGATAACAAAGATTACCTTCTTTCGACTTTTCTTCGAGATCCACTGGAAATCCTAACTAAAGAGCAAAGCACATGCTGTTAGCATTTCAAAACAACGAAATTCAATTTCACTCTGCAAGTCGAATCGGAAGGAGCATCGGCTTTAACCGCCGGCTTCATGCAATCGCTGATGAGGACACGTTGAAAACTAAGCACATTGGGAATTGGTACTTGCATTCCTTTCTTTCCACGAGGAAGAATAAAACAACATAATTTTGCACGATAACGGAACTCTTGGAACAGTCCCAGTGGTAGCGAGATCAAAAGCATTAACAAACCAACCTCGTTGAACACTCAAACTTGGAAAGGAGCTCTCTAAGACCGTAGCACTACAGTGAAGAAAAGAGCTTTGCCTGAATGCCACGAGATGTGCTTAAGAAGCGTCACACTATTTATGACGTGAATAATTGGCTTACCTAATGGGTTATTGAAATGTGTGAACTGTAGCTGTGAGGCACATTAGCGAGTGACAAACTTCCCTAATTGCTTTCCTTTTCACATATAACCAGCTAGTACTTTTCTTTTATAATGCGCCATATAACACACGAAATGTTTCCGATATTTTATCATCCATGTGTTTATCCACAACGCTACCCCCCGATTCGATTTCAGTGTCACCGCTGGGGAAGTTCTCTCTGTTTGTATTTCCCTTCCGCTGCCTCACAATTCGTAAGCACACAAAGGATCGTTAGTTTTCCACGATTACGCTCCACCTACTGTTATTGCTGAGCTTGTATCATAGCGTTCAGTTTGCAACATTTAGCATACAACACAAATGCACAACACAACGAGCAATAAAACTTCATTCGTTTTCAACTGGACAAGAAAAATTCGCAACAATTGAGTTTAATAAAATAATTTACTATGATGTCTGACTCGTTCTTTCGACAAAACGCGAGATGAAATGACTCCAGACCGACCGATAATGGAACGAACAGACAAAAATTCGCGAAAAAAACATGAGACACCGGAAGTCAGGCATCATAAAAATTTGAAACACAAAGAACAACACTGAGTTAAAAAAAATCTTCCACAAGTAACTGACTCAAATTTGGCAAACATCGGAGCATTAATTAAAACAAAGCCGCATAGCCCATAGAGAAATGAAAGCCCATTTGCTGAAAAACGACACCCCACTTAGCATATTGCTACTTGGAGTACTTTCTCTATGCGGTTTTATAGCGGCGGTCAGCTCACCTACTCATAAGCATTAAATTGGCTGAATACTGCTGTAATACTGCGAATGTAAAACAAATATTAACTTGAGTATGGGCTGCGCAAAGCCCCAAGCAGTAACTAAACGAAATGCACACGGTAATTACATATACGAATGCTGTTAGCTTTGTCGTTCACTGCAATGCAATAATGCCGCTTTACTCGAAAATGATATATGACATTTTCTCTTCGAAAAATCTTTCACACCGACTCGGCCGATTCCCACAAAAAATTGATAAATGAATCAATTGATCCGCCATTCTAGCCGACCCATCAGTAAAAATGCAAGTTTTTTTCGGCATCATTGCGGCGTTGTTAACGAGTGACCGACGGACCATACACACTCAACAATGCTTACAATGCGAAGCAACCAACTAGCAAATACTGCGAAAGCACATTTTGGTACCTTATGAGAGCAGTCGTTGTTGATTCGCAGAAAGAATCCCAAATCAAAATTGTATGTCATGTGAGTTGTGCATTTGCTTTGTCAAACGTCATTCATCATATTACATACTACACAGCTATGAAATAAAGCATTATTGTTCCAAAAGAAAGACAAAATTACATCCCCATCTTTCCTCCCAGAGATTACACAATGTCCCATCAAAACTTGTAGCTGCCGGTTGTAAATAAACCGATCCACTGAATCATTAAAAACGACAAAGGCAAGTTCATGCCACTTCTCAGTGGTGTTAATAACCATGAAGAGGACTTTTGATAGAAGCAAAGCTTTTTTCATAATCCCTTGATGCTCTCTCTCAATGAAGGAACAGTATCCTCTTCGTGAAGGTTGAAGAATACCTGCGTTTTAGATGAACTGTGGGTTTTAGATGCAGGATTCTTCAGATTTCTTCATGATCAAAGCCCTAGGATGCAAGACACGGCAGGCGCTTTTTTTTTGCACCTGCGTTGATGTATATTTCTTCTCTGAGACGTGATTCGGAGTTCGGGGGTAGTTTCACTCGTGGTGGCCATGCATGTTTTGAGGAGCTATGGAGTGTGGTTCTTGACCCTTTGCCGCCGCCAGGAAGGACGATGAGAGGAAGCAGGACCACTACATACCAGGATATTCCGAACACTAAATGAAGGCGGCATAACGGCTGGGTAGATTTTCCTCGATAATAATAAAAAGCACGGACGGTGAGCCAAATTATGCAATGGTTGAGTGGTGGGGAAGGACGGGGATGGTTCGCAGGAAACTGCGATGAAGGAAAGGCCATCACCATGCATGCCAAAATGACAACCAATCACAAGAATGATGCTCAGCAGCCAAGCCGTTATTAGATGACCCCCTGCTCTTCACTAGCATGATCCAGTATTGTAAAGGAAGTGCAGAACTAACTGGAAATTTAGTCGGAGATGTCCACTTCACGAATTTTGAAGGTCTGAAATGTCACCGATGATCTCTTAATCCTCCCCGTCTTTTGTGTGCCGAAAAGCTTGGCCCGACTTCAGCAGAATTTCGGGTACGCGTTTGTGCACCAGAAGTCATTCACAAGAAAACCGCGCAACTTCAGCACAATTCCGGTGATCCTCTGGCAGCAACATTTTTCAAAATTTCTCCGCAATTTTATCGTTCTCGGTCCCACCCCTGCTTTTTCTCAGAAGTTCCTGTTCGGGAGGAAAAACTCCCTATGCTCATTACACTGATGTCATAAAATTCACTGGACGTGCGTATGAAATGTGCAACAATTTTCATCACCCCTTTTCAAGTACTTTTGATCAACAAAGTATAGCAATGGGGCCCAACTGAGACAACCTGACGGAGACGCCAAAACTACAACACGTCAATTTAAAAAAGCAATTTCGGCTGAATTGTTGGGGATGAAATGAATTTCGCAACTTGCTGCAACGGCTTATTCACTAGTTGAGCATAATTCGTTGCACAGTATGCGAGGTTTCGAGATTTGGAAGATGTATATCGCATATTCCAGTTCAAAGTTCTAGCTGAACTGTTTACCGTATGTGCACCTGCCAGCATTCAATTCTAGCAATCTGTTACGCATGACTTTTTTTGTTGAAAAGTTGCTCATGAAATACGTCTAACAAATATTGAAGGATTGCACAGCTCACTCTCACATAAGCATAAACGAGTGCGCTATGTAGTGAGCTTCGGAAATAGTTGCTGACATCCGAACAACGCTTACTACAGATCTAGAAGAAGCACTAGCACGTTGACTGGAGCGAATTAAGCGCAGAAATGAGTGTTAGCAGAACTAGCAACGGCACGCCGATTAGATGCACACCTGCACGTGTGGTGTCCGGTGCAGCGTTCGATGCATCTGCACGTGTTGCCATTATTCCAGAAGCTTCGTCGCTGGTCTCGACAGATGGCCAACAGTCAGGACAACCCTCTTGCAGAGAGCGTGTTTGCTTGGCCGAATATGAAGATTTCACCTAGACCACACATCACAGTCTACTTCTGAGCATTTAGAAGTATTAAGTGTGCAGCGCATTTTGATAACTGCTCAAAATACTGCATCAACCTAACATTAAAATTACTGTAGGACGGATCTATTATTTGGTGATATCAAGTCAAATGACTCTTTAAACGCCCTCAAGAATCTCCAGAACAGAAGCCCATCAAGACTCTACGAAGTTATAGAAAAGCATTTCTGCCGACAAGTAAAATCAAAAACGTAACGTTTGGCTCGTAGTATTTGTCACAAATTCCAGATAATTTGCAACATTTCTTGGGTATTTTTAAAGCTTTCTGCAGCGCGTGGGACATCAATTTATAGTTCTTGGAATCTTTCGTATCGACCTTTCCAGCAACCAACAATTGAACAGAAGGAAAGATTGGGGGGGGGGGATGTTAGAAACAGAGGAAGAATTTGGGTGTTAAAATTCCTCTTCATGGATTGAGAGGTGAGAAAATTTTTGACGCCCTAGTGAAATCTTTCTCTACAGAACATCGCTTGAGTCGTAAGGGGTCAATAAAACCCTATCACTATTCGGAAGACCCAACTGTTTCGGCGTCTAAGTGTATTATATGATCTTTGAGAAAAAACACCCTAGTAAAGTTCAGAAGAAAAGTTATTACCTGTTGCTCGGGGTCGTAGTAATCAAAAAGAACCATCTGGGCAGGCTTTTGATCGGCAACCTGATAAACCATATCACTGAACAGGGAAAGACATACCGGCGTCGACCCCAGCTGCAAAAGAGCATTGCTAACGCGAAAGAACTTGGATGGCCAACTTCCAAAAGATAACTTTCAGTAGTGCAAAGACACTGCACGGATGCGCACGCGCACTGAATGCCTCTAAAGTAATTTGAAAAAGTTAGCCGCGAAACTAGGTTTTAAGCTCATACTTCCCAATTAGGGAGCAGTGTACGGAAGGCCAAAAGGCTTCGTTGTCGCACACACTATGAATGATCCAGTTCCACTCCTTCATCTCTTACTAAGTTTAATGAAGGAGTTTTCCTTATCAAATTACGAGATACTTATAAACTCCATTCGGTGATCATACAAGGAAGAAATTTTTGCCAAATTTGATTATTTACGATGCGATTCACAAGCTCCCGTTAAGCAGCGCGAAGATACTACTCAGCGCATTTCTTTGCACGAGATCTATTGTAGAAAAAGCTTTGTTTGGATTTTTCATTACTCATCCTCAACCGAAAACCAAGCACCAGTAGTGAATGAATCGAACAGCTTTTTGCAAGTACGGTTGTCGAATCCCTGGCTGCAGACTCAGTGAAATGAGACGAGAACTTTTAATTTCTCGCTGAAGAATCCATTAAGCACGAATTCGCACTTTGCACATTTTTTTCGCTGAGAACTGCGCTCTGAGTGTGAACAGATTCATTGTATCCACAGCTGGTTGGCGCTCATGTATTTCATTCCGTTGAACCAGTTTATTCTTACTTCCCACGGAAGATAGGTGCTTCTCGAGCATCATTTTAAGTAAATCATAAACGATATAAACCGACCGAACAAGGTAAGACTTCAACTTGCAAACTGTCGATGAGAATGTAAGCATCTTATTATTCTTCGGAGCACGATCGTTTTATGAAGCATATTATGTTTATAGATTGTTTTATGTCTTCAAATAGCCAAAAGCGCAGAGTATTGACTGCAATTCAGAGTGTTGAAGATGAAATGTTTACAAACATGATTTACCGGATTGAAATAGAGATTTATTTTGGTATCATCTTTGTCGAGTTCGGCCCTCTGCAAGTCGACGATGTCTGTAAGCCGTCCGATTTCGTCTCCATCGAATCGATATCCAGTCAGTGCACTCACTTCGGCAACGGCCATGTTTGAGCGCTGCCCGGGTTTCGTATAACTACAACAGTGCCACTGAGACGACGCTGATGCAAAGGGAATAAATCAGAGAAAGAAGCAAAGCATAATAAACTGCCCCCTTGTATTCATCTCCAACATAAAATTTTTTCAATACAGACTCAGGGGGAAAGAAACAGAAAAAGGAAGAAAGAAATCGAAAACAACATCGCAAACCGTTCTAGCTCCAGCCTGGAGAGGCTCACACAGCAGATGTGAAAGTATGTGAATGCCTACCAAGCTTTTTGTGTGGAGTAGTTTCTTTGCACTTTCATTATTTTGAATGCAGTTCAACTACTCGGGGCAATTTTCGTGCAAAAAAAAAAAAACTTTTGTAGTTTTTCGTTGGGAAATGGAAGTCTCCCCTGCAGTGCCCTTCAACTTTAAACTATCTGGATTGTTTTGCATATTTTTCAGATGCGAGAGAAATCGAGCTGTTTAATGAAATTATGCAGAGAAACCTTACTTGCAACATAGATCGAGTTGTAGTCGGGTGCCACTGTGAACTTCCCTGACATCCTTAGTGCAATAGAAGGGCGTATCGTCTTTGGTTGCTACTCGATAATACGAGTACTGCACTTGCGCGAATATCACTCCTCTTCCTTTCGCTTCAATTTCTACAGGCTCGTCCAGATTCGAAAGCTAAATCAACATTAGACACCAGAAATTCTTGACAATTTAAATATTTGCACAAAGGTGCACAACGGTGCCACAGACATACCTAGCGCAGCTGCACGTATATAATGCCGGTACTAGTGGAGATAAAGGTGAACGATGCGCAACACGAAACTCTTTTGTAAGCTCTGGAATATCTTGTCACGCAATATCATTCGAAAATAAATGTGCCATAGGAAAGAAACAAACGAGGGAAGCAAACCGTATATCTAGTGGAAAACAGCTGGAAACAGATGTGGATTAAAACTCGCAGCGACAGTACATTAGAGTTTTTCTATAAAACGAGTAGCTGCGATGCGCTCAAGAATAACTACTTTTAAAAATAGCCTACTTCATACGACTGCAATACGATCGCATTCTCGGGCGTCACCTCGAATTGCTGATTACTCGCAGCACTCGTCACCGTCACCGAAATATTGAAGGTCGGCGAGTAGGCCTTTTCCGAGTAAGCACCTAACGCTTGCAGTGCCATAACGGTGTCCTGTAGCGATAAACAAGTAGACGCTGCTTCGTTCATGAATGATTGACAACATTTTGCTGTGTCGCTCACTTCAGAGCATTTTGATAAAAACTCTATGGTATGAAGAATGTTTTTAATAGGAGTTATTTTCCTACAAGATTGGAGATTTCTTCTCAGACCGAAGAATATGAAGGCAATAAACTATAGACATTACCTTGATTTCACTGCAAGAATAAAATGTTAAAGTAATAAGTGCACAGCCGTGTCCAAGAAACTGGCAGGACATGGGGTCTTGAAATTTTGTTCGAGAAATCAACTAGCGGTTTATAAATTACCAGCAAAACATGAATTATGCGCAGCAATGTATCCATGTTCTAACTGATTGACCGCTCGTGAAAATTTTCTACGAAGGTTCATTCTACGATAGCCTTAACTTGAGCAAAGTGCAACTGAACTGGCTGCGGAATGCATGAAAAACTTTTATGCATCTCCAAATGCCTATAAGTGATCACTTTTTAAGCTCGTAATGGGACACGTCTCGTATGTATACGCCCACAACGCCATTAATTTGGATAACTCTGACTGTGAAAGTTCTCCAGCTAAAAATGAGTGGCAGCCTGGTCGGCAAACACATACTTTACAATGCAAAATAGTAGAAGCGAACAAGAATAATATGCTGCATTCAACCTTCATTGTTTGGAACAGATTTTGCAGTATTGAGCAATAGACGGATATATTTACCAACGAAAATCGCTCACTTTCGAGACATTCACTTTGCATGTGATTCTGTTCGAATTCAGCGCACAAGAACCGTGAACGAATGTTAGCATCACGGAAAAAGTGGGTGAAAAACGACTAGCGATGTTCTCTCCGCGATGTTCTCTCCGACTTCGGAAATATCGACCGAAATGAACAGTGAAAACTTTGAAATTTCGAGAAACTTCCTAGTGGCAAATTTTGAACACAGTATGAAGGAGCACATTCGAGAGCAATTCATCGCCCCAGAAAAGGCCGTCAAGTTCTTTTTCTCCCTATCAACCTCTCGAAAAAATAGAAACGCCAATATCAGACGAACCTTCTCTTCGGCGGTCTGTTTCAAGAAACCAATCATCAGCAATCATTAAACCCGTGTTTGTCATAGAGAATAGACATTTTCAAAAAAAAAAAGACTCGGAAATTTCACTACTGCGATCGTATCGTTTACAGTATGGCATGCTTGCACAACAGTGGCCTTGTAATAAGCTTCTCACAAGCTATGTAAGCATTCTTCGATTACATCCCACCCTACCCTCGAAGAAGGATTCAACTCCGTAAGTGTGGCTGAATGGTTGTTGGTAGTTGAAAAGTCTCTGAAGCTTCTATCACTTTCATAATCAGCGTTCTTCAAGCGCTGTTTGCTGAAAAAAAGAGAAATGTCCACAGCAGCGCTGTTTTTCATTAGGATGAGATCATACGCCCGGAATCAAGCTTTTTTGTGCATTTCAATTCTCCCGGAAATTGCTTTGGATAGAAAAGATGTGATTCCACGCACCTGCTTCAAGCACACCTGCTTAACTACAAATCGCGCGTTGGAACAAATGGTTTCATTCGGAGCAGCCAAGAGAAGCTGTCGCATACCTGTGTGCTGCTGAAGCCACCGAATGCGTTCCGCTGTGCTGTGAGCCACCTAACAATTGGTAATCCCTTTTCAGTGTCGTCGTTCAACATATAGGTGAGCAATGCGTACGAGCTCATCTCCACATCTACTGGACGTGGCTGATAGAAGTATTGCTGGGTATCCTTAGTTTTGTCGCCTCCGACTTTCGCCGTCCAGTGCACGCTTCCATCTTCAAAGATTTCATCTTAGATGTTTTCCAGACAGCATTGAAACAGGTTTCCGAACCGAAATTTGTTGAGCTTCTTTTTTAACATTCTCAATGAGTAGTGCATTCTTGGCAAAAATTAAGTAGAATATTTGCGAGAATATTTTTCGAGTGGTGCAAAAAGGAGATACACTAATATACAATCATTCCCACTTTTGCATATGCACTATGCGTTGAGAGTTGTTACCATTTGTGCTGCACCGAAGTTAATTAACAATATTCTTTGCTCAAGGCAACTATCACGCCAAAAATGATGGTACAACAATAGTCTATGAGAATGTTCGCTGCATTTTCAGCAAAAAATTTCGGCAAAAAGTGCAGTGGGAAAACGAATTTCGAATACGCTTAAACTCGATTCTACTTGACATTTATCAGAGTGTTTCAATTACAATCTTGTTCGATCAGTATCACAGTTATCGCAGTGGAAGGAATGAACTGGTGAATACTCGTATACTAACCAATGTCTTCGACTTTGTGTGCTTCGAGCATTTTAAGAGCTTCGCCTTTTTTAGTACTGCCCGCCAAATGAAGTGCATATGTAACAACAGCAAGCGCATAAACATCGTTCCTGGTTTCGTCTAGATGCTGCTCCAAATAGTGTTGGGCCTTATCGTTTTTCACCTGCAATTTTCTTTCCTTTCCATTCATTGCAGTAAACACGAAGCATCAGAATACTGGCTCCCGTTAGATATCAGAAACGACATGTGCTTGACTGGCAAAATTCAATTAAAGCAGCCTTCGGTAGGATCGCATTTTTAAAGCAACTGGCACAACCGTAAGCAATTAAACTTTAGTTTTTACAAGAATGGAGAGCAATCACTAATCTTATACCCTCATCCGAAGGGTATATAATGATGAGCTGTGTTTAAATCATTCATGAACAATAAAATAGGCACTTCAATACGTGCTACCATCACAGTCTCCATTAACCGCAAGGGGGGGGGGGG
>JAARMF010000759.1:10973-50912 GCA_022844705.1 Toxascaris leonina | reverse complement strand
GGGGGATGGATAGATGCGCAAATGGGACCTGCATTGCAAGAGGCCAAAGCACATGGATTTCAGCACTCAAATCTCCTAACAAAATGCGCTTTGATTTCAAATTCTTATGAGAGTTCATTGTGAACAAAATTTTATTGCACGTTCTAAGCATTCTTTGGGGGAGGGGAGGAGGGGGAGGAAGTCGGAAGTTCTAGGATATTGAAGTACTTTTCGCCTGAAAGGTTGCTGCAAATAAGAGATGCCCACTGATAAGACAACAAAGCAGTATCGATACTTCCCACTACAATGCAATATTGCGTATTGTGTCGTAATGTGCCATAATGTGAGATCTTTCTACTGCATAAAAGGCAAGTCTTTGGAGCAGTAGTCGCCACGATCCAGGGATATGCATTCCTTCTGCACGGTCAATCAACTGACTCAAGCTCATTTTCCAGCATTGTTACAGTTGTATCTGGTGACAAACTATGAAATTGATGCAAAGTTCCATGACCTGTCTTTCCTCTGGTATGCTATATTATCGTTCCGGGTCATCCAGAGGTCAGAATCAATTTTTCAAAACGACGATTTAGTTGCATCAGCTTCTTGAGTGCATCCGGATGAAACCATGGTCCCGATTTTTCTTTCTGCGCGGAATTCGCGAGGCATAGATAGCGTATTGTCCGGTTCCATGGAGTTTTGCAATATTATGAGCGATAGATTGAGTTGCACATCTGAGTTCTTCAATAAATTTTTGCATAAAGGCATCATATGGCTATTGACATGAGTGCAAGATGGTGAACAGCTTGTTGGGCGATGAAGGATATAGAAAACTGAGGTTGACGTCATGCACTAGATAGTGGATTATGCGATGTTGCAATTTAAACAACGCACTAACATCATATACAATAAAAATCACGAAACGCGCTCGGATCAACACATTTGCTTTACCAATTCCCACACAAGAAAGGAAACAGAATCCATCCTTCCTATTGCCTTCCCGCTCTGAGAGAGGGTATCCAATAAACGACGCTCCCAAACCCCATCACTCTTCGTCCAAGTGGGGTGTAGAAGTGGAAGACCAAAAAGGTGCCCCCTCTCTTTCGATTGCAGATTCATACAAAAAAAACGGCTGAGAGCCTCAGTGAACGTGCTTCTAAGTCAATCACGATCTATAGTGTTGATGTCGACTTTACTTGTCAGTATTTGTTGTTGCACATGAAAAGTTTTCTAGACGGCCAGGTATTGTGAGCCAAGCAATCTGCAATCGCTAGTTTCTCTCGGTCGCTATAACACCTGGATTCGTCATTTTCCGTTTCATATTTCGATCTTTCTTCTAATGCTTCGATATGGCCATATGTATTTCTTGAGAACAATTCCAAAGTTGCTGTACTTTGTCCATCTCGAAGCTTTGTTGAACGCTTTGACACCAATTCCTCTCGTATACCTTCCCTCCGATCAACGCTGCCTCATATTTCAAGTTCCATTGAGCTCTCTCTAGAGTTGTGCCATTTTGCGTCATAATTGATAAGATGATAAAGTCGAAAATGACCCGATCGTTTACTTTGCACTCTAATCTATGTTGAATGTTGGTCTCGGAGATAGGCAATTTTATTGATGTTCTTGATAATTCAGCAATGCGCTTATCACTCAATGATTTTATCACTTACGTGCAATGACTAAAATCATACGCTTTAAATGCCGAGAATTACATTGATTGATAAGCGATGACTTTAACGTAACGTGCAAAGGGGAAAATTTGACAAATTTATGTCATAGATCACTTCATCGGTCGCTTTCATGACGTTCCGATGTTCGCATTTATGATTTCAACTATCGAGCACCTGAAGCTTTCAAGAGAGCAACTTTTTTACTATGATATACTGCTGTTTTAAGGTCAAATATTCAAGCATTGCTAGCAACAGCTCTTTATTCAGTGCTGATAATTCTTTGCACGCACAAAATTACCCATGCCCGAGGGGAACTTAATGGGGAATAGCAATTGCTTGAAATTAAAACGATAACACAACAATATTATATATTGACATTGTGGCATACTTTCTGGTTGCTTTTCAGCTTTTAACGAGCGACTTCACGAGTTACACTGATTGTTCAGTGGTTGTCTCAAAATTTATATCTACTCAATTCTCGATCGTGTAAGTACTCTTCATGACTCGTTGTTGCTCAAATTCCGCACGAGTAATTTGTTGGTACTTTAGTCAAAAATATTGAAGCAGTCTAATGTATGATTCTACATATAACTACATGTCTGTGTGTTTGTCTGTTTGTCTGAAAGTTCTCAATTTTTTGGCAGAGAAAAGAAACTGCTTCAACGTTCACATATATGCAACGATCTCATCTCGTCCCTATATAGTTGGGGAGTCGATGAGATGTGAAAAACAATACGCCTCGATTGAATTTGAAAGATTTCTGCACACAACTCTTCAGACTAGCATTCCCTTCATCTGAAAATCTGTCATATCGAAAACATTGTCGTAATGCAATGCAAAAATGCAAAATGCAATCATGCAGCCAATGAATGTGCTGAAATTATCGCGCTAAGCGATGGATTATATCGGTCATAAATCATCACCTCATGCCTTGTTTACTGGAAATCATTTTTTCCGCCACTCTAAAAATCTTTTTCCGACTCCGGAGATTCTTTTCTAACTCCAGAAATTTTCTCCACAATTTTGAAATACGAGTAGAGTAATGAATTTCATCAATGAAGTGGAAATGATTTTCTGTTGAATTAAAATAAACAATGCACTGATATGAAATAAACAAGATGTTCGGTATGAGGTAATCAATATATAAGTGTGAAAGAAATGAAACATTAGTATCGCCGAACCATCGCTATCGCCGAACTGTCGCTACCGCCGAATCGTCGCTATCGCCGAGTCGCCGTTTTCGCCGAATCGTCGGCCTTACATGGCGGAAATATTCGTTGTTTGCAAGAAAAAATTTTTGCCTTATTTTGAAAAAGATATAGGTGACACTCACCTGCAGAATACCCACTCATATCAGTGACTGAAAGCCGAAATATGAATATTTCCAATGAATTCCATAGTGATCGTAATTATTTTTCATATTCTTGAGTGTTCGCTCTAAAATCCTCCCTCACACTCTCTTTCCCCTCCTCATTTAGAGATATTTTTTGGAGCCATTATACTCGCCTTATTAAAGAACATTTTATTTATTAATGACATTTATTTTAATGGTCGAAAAAAATTCGTAACAACTTTCATTTATATCTGCATTAATAGTTATTCTGAAATTATCAAAGGTCTATTCAATGTGNTTTTTTGGAGCCATTATACTCGCCTTTTTAAAGAACACTTTATTTATTAACGATATTTATTTTAATGGTCGAACAAATTTCATAACAAATTTCATTCATATCTATATTAATATTTATTCGGAAATCATCAAAAGTCTATTCATTGTCTCAAATTCATTGAAGGAGTTCTTCGAAGTCTTAGTGACATTCTCATTTTTACTAAACCAACTCAGTTCCCATTGTCGCTACATATTACTTTCGAAAATCGAAATGATGAGTGCTATTTGTCGATTGCTAAATAATATTTCAGTATTTAGGCTTTTAAACCTGAATCAGAGAACTAGAATTTGGTCAATATCTATGCATGAAGTAGAGCCTCCATATGAAGCATTGGATCCCGGCTAAAGCCGGAAGTTGTGACGCATCTTTCCGTTACAACACTCGATATGGCTTGGAATTAATTTGAGAGTTCGAAACCTGAGTCGGATCAATCATGCTTTACAGAAAAAATATTAGGAAAATTCGCAACTCTAAACGGGCTTCAAATTTTCAAAACATTTCATTGGTGTACAACGTCTGAATATTGGAGCTCGTCAAGGTAGCTGCATATTCAACTTCCCGAACCTCAATAAAGGAATTGAAATTTTTTCGGCTTTAATACATGAAGTCCAGCTTACATCTATAGACAATCAAGCGGTCGAACACTAATAGCTTGTGGGATTGAATCATTTGGTTGGTAATTGCTGCGCAGATTGCCTCTGAAGAATTTCATCAACAAGGCTCATGCACTATCGTTGATCCTATTGGTAGTAATCAGTCCTTGCGGCGCAACATCATCAACCCCAACGATCAACCACCGATGGAGAATTCGTTGTATGCAATAAGCAAATCCTCTGCGATGCATCATATCGAGAAGAACAGGAAACAGAAGATGACATGAATCTATCACTGAGTCATGTTGCATCCCGGAATGCTGATAACAGATGGGTGCTTTCCAGCTCAAAGTTGTACCTGCTGCATTCTAGCAGAAGTAGAATGGAAATAGCTTGTTTGCTGTCGGCGATGCTGACCTTGGTGATTTAGCTAAAATGCTAATGTTGCAAAGAAAGGCTCTGATAGTTCAGTTGAACTCTGCTGTCATGAAGCCTGGCTTCTGTAATTTGGCTGGAAATAAGTTGAACTTTGATGACTTAGCCACTACATATCTAATAGTCGAGACTTTGCGGTTTCTGCACTTCCCTAGTCTCTCGTCTTAGCACATTAATCGGACAATTACCGAAGAATTGTTGGACTCGGAGCAACATTAAAATTGGCTTACACCTACGTTCAAGGTTACACAGTGGGCTTTGATGTTCATTTGCACCTGAGTCCACAACAGACAACGAGCGGCTGTCATTCGTTGATGGATTCCTCTGTGATACACCCATCACATCAAGTGCTCACGTTTAGCACGTGCTTCTTTAACGATGAATAAACTCACGTAAACCGATATTTTTTCTGCTTGAACTCGAACTCAAAAATATTTGAGTGCAAAGTTTGAGCTAAATCATTAAATCACGAGTTTTAATAGCAATGCTATCATCTCACTATTATTCTGTCAATGAAATAATGTGGGTATGCAGTAGTCGAGAGCAACAAAACATATTTATCGATGCTTTTTATCCAAGGAGATGATAAGGGTTCATAATGCTGCGACTAATATTCTACCTGGAAATCATTGCGAAGTTGGTTAATAGATGGGACCAGCAATCCAGAATAGTTCCATGAAATTTGCTGAAATCCGGAAAGTGAGAATTATCTAGCCTTGTCCCACACCGAATGGCACTTATTGGCAGAAACGAAACATTTCGAGGATTGTGCTTTTTCTTCTCTCAACTCCGATAAATCTTTCTTTTTTTTTTTTTTTCTTCATTGAAAAATTTATTGCAATCTCAAACTTTGTGAGTATATTTGTTGATAGGGAAAGTGATAAATTTTCAGCTATCAATCGGAATTCACTGCTCATATATCAAAGTTGTTCGAAGAATTGTTTCAATTATCTCGCGACGTGAGTATTGTATGCCGTTGCGGCTATCGCCTTTGTCACCATTGTCGTCTTTCATCGGCTTAGCTATCTTCTCGTATGCTAGCTTTGTTAGCCTTCAAATTCTAAGAAAATCTGTTAGGAATTGGTTTAAATGCTAAAAAAAAATGTTTATTGCCTTTTGCAACTCTTCTCTATGGAACTTGAATAGAAAGAAACTCTTTTTGTAATTCTGATGAATTCTTCTCCAAAGTTAAAAGAACAAAAAACATTCATATTGACTGAAAGATCTTTTGGACGAAAAATAATGTAGCGAAAGGTTGAAGAAATCAAAAAGTGATAAATTAATATCGCATATATGGTACATTCAGAAACTACTAAAATCCAGGAAATATCCACAAAATATGTTAAATGATAGAGAAGCCGCAGCCGATCTCAACTTCGATCAGAAAAATAGTCGGCTCAATAAAGGTTTCATCTCTGAAATGAGCCATTAATACTGGTCGTTTTGCATGCATATGCATGAGGCCACTATTGACTCATTGTTTTCTATATTCATAATAAAAGTAGTTCTTTAATTTTTTCCACAAAAGTATAACGAGCAGTTGATTTGATGATCATAATGGAGAAATTTCGACAAATATGTTTGGACATTTTTGGACATTTTTTTCGGCAAATTTGGACAATCAGGAATTATAGTAAAGGGCATACAGGAGAGAAAGTTTCGAAGTTGACGACATCGATAACTGATTTCACTGAGAATGTAAATTGCTGAGGAATGTGAACAGCCATTTTACTCATTAAAAAAGCGAATGAAACACACTTTTGATGATGAGCCATCAAGTGGAATTGCCTTTTGATTTTGATAGGAATCAGCAAGTGTTTGGCGTTAACATGAGACCGGTTTAGTTTACTACAAAAATGATGTGGTCTTACCTCAAAGAACTAATATTGTTCGATTGGTCACTTGCGTGGATTGTCACAGAATGTCAAAGGTCCACTGATCTGCGGTGTAGATGACCGACTGATCAAGGTGGACGTTCTAATCAAATTTGCAGATAAATAATTATAAGTGATAATTTGCAGTAAATGGTTGATTTCTGGTTGCAAAATATTTGGTTTTCTGACTTGTTGAGTAAGGAGCCTATCAAATATTTGAAGGCAGATAAATACACATGTCCATCTCTCGATCATAAATACATCAATAAGGAGGTGTTAAGTTTACAGCACTACACTACTTGCTAGCAACTAAAGAGCTCTTTTTGCCATCACTGTTAGAGGTGACGAGGATGAGGAGTCATATTGACATTATTTTCGAAGACGGTGCATCACAAAGGCATTGTATCAAGGTGATAAGAGCTGTACCGGTTGCGATATTTTCGCTCATTGCAAAGGTATCTCCCTCCCGTTTGCACAATGGTTACGTGTTTTGCAGATGCTGAAATACTCTCACAGACACACCTTTGCCCCAATGCAATTATGTTTGTTCGGCTAACACACGTTGTTGTTATGCGATAGTGCACGTAAGCACTCTCATGCACGCATCGTTTTGCGGTTATTGACTTTGTGGAAGTTTATTGGAGTGTTATGTGGATCAACTTTGCACAAAATGTGTTATCGTTAGGCACTTTATCAACTAATCATAACACATGCACACTATATGTTTTCTTAAAATTCTCACCATTTAACTCTCTTAATTCAGTGATTTTTGAACATTTTCCTTCGTATATTAAATTGATGAAAAATGATTATTGACTGTTTAGAGAATGTTTAGCAATTTTGTGAAAAGATTCGAATTAGAAAACCGAATTTTTGGGAAGGTCGAATAATGGACTCGAAATTGTCAACAAAATTTATTATCAACTAAAAATGATTTATATTATGAACAAATTGCCTAAATATGAAACATTTCAAACATCGTGAAAAATGCGCAAATACACTCACGTGAGTGGAGTCATTAAATTGATGACATCAAAGAAAAAAAAAACAACAACAACCGGAAGTACTCATGAGCCGGACAAATAGAGTCTCTCAACGAATAGAATGTTTGCAGCATTCTCCAACACAACATTTCCGCGTCTTGTTTACTCAAAAATTATCACTTCTACGAATTATTCAACATTATTGAAGAAATAAATATACTCGACGAGTGAAGACCATATCGAAAAGAATTTTTTTTTTTCTGTGCGCTAAGCATCAATGATTACGAGGGATGTCTAGGAAGGCTTTTACAAAGGCTTTTTCAAACATTTCCTGCATTGAAATATCAAAAGAAATTGAGCAATTTTTTTAAATTTGCCTAATTTGATCATCTATTCTTGATTACTAATCTTTGCTTTTGCTCAGCGTCAATTCTACGTCGGTAATGTGTCGAAAGACTGAAATAGCCGACCACAAGAAATGAACTTGCTGAATAAATCGAATTTTAGCAGACTAATTGCTGGAATTGTTTACTATATTCTCAGAAGAACTTTTAGAAGCATTGTTTTTACTCATTCCAATAGTGAAGCTTTTCAATCCTTTAATGCCTAACGACACATGTGGATGTGCTATGACGCTTATCTGAGAACGTTTCCGGTAATTCTACTGCCTCTCTTCCTTCGTTTATTCTCGCATAAACACAAGTGTCAAATTGTTATCGAAAAATGGCCTAATGTTTGAAATCTTAGCCTAGAGGGCAGTTCAATGCTCCTATCTTAGCTTCACTACTTTCACTTCATATAATGACTGCTAAATTAAAGAGATCGCTGCAGAAATGATCACACCTTGACAGCTTCACCTAAACGGAGGTTGGGAGAAGTCATAAGGTGAGGTGAGGATTATGGGACTGTTCTCCGAAATCGGGCAAAAATTCATCCCAACGCCTACTCTAAATGCCGCCGTCAGTTATAAATGCAGAACTAGGGACGAACTTTTACAATCATGAAGCAATGTGCTTAATATGCAACAAGCAGGTGTTGACACTACTTTTTTAATGCGTGCTTGCGCAAAAATGCCTTGAAATATTCAAAAATATTTTGAAGCCATCGAAGTGCACATCTTATGCCAGCTGAATTTCAAACTCAGCTAAGCTCTGAACGATGCTATCCTTCTTAGTGCAAATTTATAGTAACGACTGTGTCAGTCGGATGTTTGTCGTTCAGATGTCGGTCGATTCACCTAATGAATACCCATCTCGAGTGATTAGATTCCAGCTGAGTGATAATTGTGTATAACTGTAAAATGTTGCCGTTCTAAGCCAGTAAAATATTGCCGATCTTTTTGATTATGCTTATCAGTTAAGGGCTTCAAAAAAGAATAAAGAATAACGCCACCATGATAACGGTGATATCGCTTAACAACAGCAAACATTTGTGATATGATTATTGTGCATGTTCTTTGAGTTCGTGCTTATTTTTTGGTCAAGTGGTGAGATAAAAGTAACATCGAAGTGGAGCGTATCGCATTATGGTCAACTCCGGGAGTTGTCATTAATAAAAACTTGGCGCCACAAAATATCGCCCACGCTTTGATATGCTCCGAATTTTTTAAATTCCTCTCTATCGCGCTCAATTGGAGAGATGAATGAGGTTCGAATTCCCTCTTTCAGTAGCGATAGAACATCTATGTTAATGCAAATATTGGCTAGAAATTTGTCGGACTCATAGAGTAGAATGTTTAATTTTTATTTTGCAGTAAAAGATTTTAGTGTTGCATTTGTGACAAGCTTAATATCTTCGGAAATGCTTCCGTTATGTTTATTGCAAAAAAAAAAAACAACCAAATAATAAACATTTTCATTGTTGTTGAAATGATTCTCACTATCATACGATCGGCATCTCTTTAATTATGTAAAAGAAAACTTCACAGGTATATACAATTATTAAAAGATATCACAGGTATATACAATTATTAAAAGATATCACAGGTATATACAATTATTAAAAGATATCACAGGTATATACAATTATTAAAAGATATCACAGGTATATACAATTATTAAAAGATATCACAGGTATATACAATTATTAAAAGATATCACAGGTATATACAATTATTAAAAGATATCACAGGTATATACAATTATTAAAAGATATCACAGGTATATACAATTATTAAAAGATATCACAGGTATATACAATTATTAAAAGATATCACAGGTATATACAATTATTAAAAGATATCACAGGTATATACAATTATTAAAAGATATCACAGGTATATACAATTATTAAAAGATATCACAGGTATTCACAATTATTAAAAGATATCACAGGTATATACAATTATTAAAAGATATCACAGGTATTCACAATTATTAAAAGATATCACAGGTATTTACAATTATTAAAAGATATCACAGGTATATACAATTATTAAAAGATATCACAGGTATATACAATTATTAAAAGATATCACAGGTATATACAATTATTAAAAGATATCACAGGTATATACAATTATTAAAAGATATCACAGGTATATACAATTATTAAAAGATATCACAGGTATATACAATTATTAAAAGATATCACAGGTATATACAATTATTAAAAGATATCACAGGTATATACAATTATTAAAAGATATCACAGGTATATACAATTATTAAAAGATATCACAGGTATATACAATTATTAAAAGATATCACAGGTATATACAATTATTAAAAGATATCACAGGTATATACAATTATTAAAAGATATCACAAGTGAAATGTATAAGTGAATTTTATTTTCTTAACATTTTCATCACTTCATTTTCATTCGATCACAAAAATTCTAACGCTAAAAATTGTCGGTTTTTTTTCTTCTTTTTGGAGTATTACTGCAAATTATTTCGTCGTAAACAATCATTTGTCATCATTTTTCTTCCGCTTTTTTTTTGTCAAATTAAAGATTAGTTGCTTTGTAGCATTTCATGAATATAGTCGTCAAAGTGTGTCTAACTAAGAACTCTTTTTTTTTTGATGTCTGAAATGTAACAGTGAAAACAATTTTTTTTCCATCTATCTCTAGTGAATTTCTTTTTTTGAATACGCCTATTCAAGAGGCGAAAAAAAGAAACACAACTCATTCTTTTAGATATTTTCCTCGTACGATGCGAACTTTTGGACGAAACACTATTTTTTCTCAGAAACTAGATCGTTCGAGCAATATTCATGATATAATGACTAAAGCAATTCATTGGCAATATTGACAGATAGAATTTTTCATAATATTGATTGGATAAGCTTAAAAATAGAAAACGGAAGTGTAAATATGAAAAAAGTGAGTGGAAATGTTTGGGAAGAGGAGGAGAGAATTCCACGCACGAAATAAAACTTAATTGCTAATATTGCATGCACCTTTTCCACGGTTTCAAATACACCTTTCTCACGGTATATCAAAACCTAAACGTTGATTCAACAAGTTGGTATTTATGAAAGTGATGGTTGAGAGACATAATAAGTGGTTTTGAGTAATATAAGGCACGCAGAGATGAATAACACAAATTTTGGAAGGCATCTTATGCGCATATTTTAGCAATTGTGATAGCTATCAGAGCCAAATATCCAAGATCGTAACCTTTCAGCAAATCAGCTCACAGATGTGATTCTATGGTGACGAATCAAGGTCTGAAAAAGATTCTACCAAAAAAAAGTGTTGTGTTATTTCCTCTTGTCTTTCGAATATATTACGCATCACTTTAGTTACGAGGATCCTTTACGTGTCCTTTAGATATTATCACATCTAAAATTCAAAATTTCCTTCGTATTTTTCTTTTCCTTTCTTTTTTTTCCTTCAATTCTCATATATGTTGATGTCATTACTGTTGGATACTTTAGATGTCGAAGTTCAAATATTCGCACTTTTATTACTCAAATGATTCGCGTATTTCAACATTTTCGGCATCGATAATGTGCTAATTGCGTTGACCTAAAATATATCCTATAGGATACGTATGGAAAACAATTTGCAAAAAAAGCAAAACACATCATCGTCGAATCGTTTTGATTTCAGTTCTTTCTCTCCCTCCCCCCTCCCCCCCACCCCCCCATCCCCCCCGGCCAGAATGTCGAAAGGAATTCATCGTTTTATATGTTGTTTGCTCATCAATCTATATGTGCCTCATCAATGCCGCTTTTCGATCGCAATCAAATTCAACAAATTATGTGCTTTCTGTTGATTGCTATAACCTATTTTCAATCGAAGCCAATTAGCGGTATGTGCAAAATCTCATCCGGAATTTGTCGGAATTATGCGCGACAGAATAATATTCCTACTATTTAGGGGTGTTGAAAACATCACCTAGGAATTGCACACTTAAACACTCTGTTCCGTTAGGCATTCCGGAATAATTAGCGAGACGTATTCCGGAATAATTAGCGAGATGCATTCCGGAATAATTAGTAAAATCCTTGCGACTTTTGAATTGCTCAACTTTTTGCTTGAAAGGTTCATTGCGACTGTTTGCTGTTTCCGGAAAGGAAGTCCAACTTAAAAGTGGCATATAACTGATGAGCTGCTAAAAGTACGTACTTCTGATCTATTCATAGACTTTTCGCAAGTTCTTTACGATTGGAGGTTGTAGAGATGTCACAACTGAGAGAATAGGCAACAGATAGTTGCCTCCCTATCTGTTGCCTATCGAATATTGGCAATTTGCGCGTTTAATATTCCAAATGTGAATTTATTTTGCTCATTCTCTACCACCAGCTATTGACAATTGAAGTTGCTATAATATGGAAGAAACATTTTGATTCTGAGAGCATTCAGGCTGAATCCAGAAAATGGCTGTTTATTTGAGGATTTGCTTAGCTAGTTGATCACCTATCAGAAAGTATTTAAAGCTTTATTCGAGTGTTAGCTCAAGTATTGATGAGATCGTTTAACTAAATGAGTAGCGATTAGAAAAACACATATTACATCAATTCATCGGTCTTATTTTTCGCGCATATTGATATCCTGCTCCACGTTTATTTCTCAATATCCAACTTTTTCATGTGCAAAAATGGTCCGGATTTCTTTCTATGATCCCTAATAAGTACGAATCTCGACCTATACATCATTTTCAAATGAGCTCGAGCTCATTGATTCGAGCTTTCCAGCAAGCTCATGAGTTTATGCGCGAATTCGTGAAATCCAATCATCAAAACAAGAGTTCAATCAAAAGTTGCAATAACTCTTCCTGAATCCGGCATATACATCTGGAATTCACTTAATCTAGATGTTTCCAGTGTTGTTCCTATCGATGCGCTAAAGATCTCATCGTATCGGTTTTCCTCGAAACTATTCGTTCGACGTGTATATTTATCAAAATTTGTCTGCTTTCATTTTTCTTTGATTGTTTCTTCCCTTATCACAGGTGTATGCTCAGGTGTGTTATTTGGCATATGTTCTTTGACTTACAGTGACTCTTTCATAAAGCTTTCGGCGAAAAAGGTATGGATATTCCACGAACTACCACCAATCATATTTCAATCAACATATTTGCCCAAGAACGAATTTCCTTATCAATTACGGTGATTACCGTTAAGGGGTATATGGTTTATTTATATGTATCATAGGGACCATAAGGATCGATGATTGCCAAGTCATACATCTCTAGTAATTTATTTGCAAAGTTGATTCAATAATTGAACGAGCAGTTTTCTGGAGTGCCTCTTCCAATCGGAACAATTGCCTAGGATCAGGAAGTGAAGTTATTGAGGCGTCCAACTCAGAGTTGCTCAACATCGATGCGTGTATTTATTCTGCTGAATTAATGAAAAAAAAAATTCGCATGTATGAGAAGCTAACATGAAAGCTGTTGTAAAGCTTGCATCTAAGCAATACCATTGCTTATTTGAGATGAAATTGCGCTTAATACTAGAAGTAATTAGCAGCATACTTATCAAATAAGCGATGCTATCGACTTCACGTGCCATCAAAGTGATCGAAAATTGAGCACCTAAAAACAAATCGAAAAATATACTTGTGTGTTTGATATGCTTGAGAGATGCAATATTTTTAGCTCGAATATTTTCCACATATTTTTTTTTCTCGCCTTTCCAATTACGCATTTATAAACTCGATAACCGCTTCACTATCCTATCGTCTTAAGCTTTTTTTTTTGAGCGTTTAGCTTTAAATCGTCAATGAGAAGGAATTCACGCGATTTTTTTTTTTTTTTTGCAAATATTTTTGAACAACAAGAAATGCTGAGTCACCCCTATAACCGGCCAATGATTGTCGTATGATGGAGTTGTGATGCGGTCGGATGCATTACGACAGTATATACGTTCAAGCTTTGTTGTCTGCCGACTATTTTTTGAAAAATTTAGCACATTATTTCTCAACATAATTTTTAATTATTCAACTTAGAAGTCTATATATAAATAAAAAGTGATAAAAATTATTAAGAAGCTCAAAAAGCTTTCTTCATGTATTACACAAATTTCGATCGAATAAAGATAATGAAAACTGCTGAATTATTGTTTCATCGTGTTTAGAGGATGGATGAGTAGAGGAAGCATTAGTGAGGATTTAGCTAAATGCTGCTCATTTTTCCTCAAATTCCTTACAAATTCTCTTTTCCTTCATTTTCTCTTTTAAAGACCTCGCCTTTTCTTCAATATCCGTCATTTGAGAAAGTATGTTGATGTCCTATTCAATTTCTTTAGACCCTTTCTACGAGACTTTCTTATGCATTATTNCCCTTTCTATGAGACTTTCTTGTGCATTATCGCAAAGTTGAATCGCGTTCACATTGCATCCTCTCAATCAATTGTATTGCTTTATATTGAGATCTGTAAAAGTATAGCAATGAAATTGAGTATGTACGATTCATAATTGATATCGTTAAATGAATTCCATTCCGATTGATGCTGGTTATTTCATAATTTTTTTGCAGAATTATTAAATTTCGTAGAAAATGCTCTTACAGTTCAGGAGCTTCCGTTGCCTATTATAAGTGCTGTAACTGGTTGGTATGTTATACCTGAATAGGAGCGTTGCATATATATTAACCTCTATGTTGCTCTTTCCTATAGGCTAATAAATTCATGTGAACTACATTCGGTGGAGAATGTTGTGTAAGAGAATCCCCAAAGGAGCGTACTTTGTTCAGTGTGTGAGGCGGAGGATGCGTGATGGAGGATAATGTGGTGGTGAACATGGAATACATGGGGCGGAAAGAATATATGCGGCGCCTTTTATGCAAATTAGAGACCACAGTATAGGGGTGGCTTATCAACGACTCTCTACTCAACTTTACGTATCCGCCGGTATATACGTAAGAGAACGCTGGTCGAGAATGCAAAGCCTAAGCTCCAGCTCCATTTTCGAGCACTATCGATCTCTACAAAGCTAAATAACAACCAGCAAACGTCCCATTCTCTTGGAACAGCAATACGACCAGTACTAACTGTACACCAAAATGAACCCCTTGGAAGTAGAAGGACAATCCTCTAGCCTTCTGGTAGTCCTATTAGAGTCGACCCGATCAATGGACATATATTAGAGAGAGGAGTGGTACTGAGGAGACTGCACAAATCTCGAGGAAAAATGATTCTTGCCTGAGCAATTCCACTCGCTAATATAGATATTTTGAGATAATAATCGCTCCTCCAACGCACTCAAGTGTTGCTTTCTCGATGATTAATTCGCTTTCTACGTTCGTTGTTGAACCCTTTAAAAAGATAAATGAGTTATTTTATGCTTAGCAGACACGTTGTGTGTGATTGGCTATTCGATATGAATAAAAATAATTATTGCACAAAAGTTGAAATGATTTCGATCGAATAAACTCTCGAAGGTCGATTTGTGAGGGAGGAAGTAAATTTTTAATCCAGAGGAACGCCTTTAATACCCCGTACTCCCTCCCCTCCTTCTCCCCCCCTCCTCCCCCCTCATCCTTTCATCACAGAGAATGATTAATTCTCGATAGATCACAACAATGAACGTTTCGAATATGAACACAAAGATCAGCTTATTGATGTTGCTTGCTGCAATTAGCATCGACTGCAAAGAAAAAGGGATGTTAGCTTACATTTTTTGCTTTCGCTTAAAACTATTCCATAACTACATCGTTTGATAATGAAGAGTGGTTGCTTCTTATTGTACATCAATATACTTATTCCTTTATATTATCTCTTGATGTTATTTGAGTGCTTCTTATTGTTTATTTCAGTCCAGCTAAAATCCGTCCATTTTCTCCTCGTAGCATCGAACAGGTAACCGATTTCAGCCATATGGCATCTATCTAACGGCGGTTTTGGCCTTCGGTATCTGACGAAACGACACGTCAATCGAAGCATTTATCAATCATATCAGATGCAATGTCTACTCAACATCGATGCAACACAGCTAGAGCATCTCCACCAGCAGACGTCCTCGATCCACCAAGATGGTGGAGATATTAGGCGAACTTTGACCCCGAGGAGATTTGGGCGCCGACGAGGAAATGATGATAATCATTATATACTTCAAATATAATATGTAATAATTTAATATTAATGTAGAATCTTTAGGGTGAGAAATTTTTTGATATTATCGACCTATTTAAATAAAAAGATATCGAAGATTTTATAAAAGAAATCCTCAGATATATGCAAAGATATATGAGAGAAATTATACATCGAACATAGGAAATTTATCATACTTGTTCAACTTTTCTTATACATTTGAAATGAGCAACTGATGGATACAACAAAGATACACACGCAGCTGTAATATCATCGATTCACTTATCGATGTAGCTGACAACCATGCCCACACACGGCTTCTATGACCAGATTTTTGAAACGCTTGGTGGTCAACCTTCTGGTGATCCGTAAGAATGGATGAAATGATATCGAACATTGCTTGATTTCAAGCAAAGCCTCAAGGGTAGTATTTTTGTGCGAATATCTAATACTGTTTCAAGCTAATATTGTCAGATAATCTTTCGTGGCTCGCTCTCGAATTCCTCCGGGATCAGCGTATGCACAATATCGCTTCCATAGTGGTCAATCGAAAGAGTCTTTTACAGAAGCATCCTAGCTGTACTACGCTGATCCTGAGTAGACATTGCATTTAATGCATTCGATAAATGCTCCGGGCGGCGCATCACTCCGCCTGGCACCGAAGACCAGAACACTCGTTAACCAGAGACCACTACTGACCTCTGATGCCCGTTCGGTGCCATGAAGAGGAAACAGATGGAGTTAACCCGATTAAGGGCGGTAAGGTAAGAGCCGATCCTCTTTATTTGCATCCGAAAATTGTTGTTTTCAACCAAAAATTTTTTATCAACTTTATGGGACACTTTCCAAAGTAGAGCTAGCTTGGAGACGGCAAGATGAAGTGATAGAACAGTCCTTTTTCTATGCATCCCTACATTTATAAGAGCAAAGATAACACCCTTTCAATCCTCTCTCATCATTTTCTTTTCCTCCAATGGCGAAACTGAAGCATCAGTTCCACATGCACAAATCGTACTTTTTTTTGTATGTCATCAAAATGGAACAGCATCATGCCCATAAGCAATCAATGAAGTCTTCAATATAACTCTCTAACAACAAAACTAGTATGACTTGTTTATGCTTTTATTTCGTTGTTCATTTCATTGTTGAGCGAAACGTGTAGTGGTTAGGTGACAAGGCTCGAGAGAGTCGTTTTTACTCTATAAGAGACCAATTTCGATTTGTGAGGTGCTCGCAAAGTGGGTGGATGCAAGTTGTAGTCTATAGATGCAGAAAGCGAAGAATGATACAGTAGTAAACGAGATCCCTTTCAGAGTTATTCATGATGTTTTTGTTGAAGCTTTTAGTGATTAATTCAAATTTCTCGACGTTTGAAAATATTTTGATAGGATATCTAGATCTGTTCGAACGGAAAAGATTTCCAGCAATAAGAGATCGGTGTTCAATATCAAAACATCAATAGATATACCTCAAGAGTGGACTATCTTCTCTTGAATAGAAAGGTTATCTTCAACACTGAAAATCTGTCGAATACAATGCCTCCTAAATTCGCAAAAAAATTTGCTTAATAACATTCGAATTAAAGATTATCGCCTCAAGACATAGCATCCACCATTTTCTGGATGTTAGCGAAACTGTAAAGAAATAAATTAATCGTTGCTGAACTTCTAAGAAGTAATCAACATGCGCTGATGATCAATTATCTATTTTCTATCACTGCATAAGAAACCGGAAGAAAAGAGGAAAACAGCAGCTATAAAAAGAGCAATACCTTGCACTACCTTGAATTTATGTCATATACCTCTCCGCAGGTGGCACAGGTATTCATATTCCATAGGTAAGATTACCAAGAAGTGATGCTGCATAAATATATAGCATGATAAGGAATGAACACATAAGTGCTCCGGCTTGAATTTGTGCAATTAAATGATAGCTTAACGCCTACTTCGAAGTGATAATCGATAGCGTCCGCAATGTACCGGTGTTGATCGGAGATTAAATCGTGCATTCGAATCTATTTTCCCTCTGAATGTTCTATTTTGAGTGTGCCATCTATTCTCTTGGAAAAAGAAACAATTTCTGCAATCAATGATTTTTAATGCTTAAAGAAGTCTGCAAGCAAATTTAAGCTAACAAATGCTTAGATAATAATTACAATTGTTTAGTATTGGTAAGCTTACAGGCTATTAATAGCTAATTACTTATGGCATATTCTCGAAGAAATAAGCTTCATTGATATATCGACTTCATATCGTTATCAGTTGATGATATTCAACTGAAATCATATACTTCTAAGTATCGGATGCAATTATTTTGCACTTATAGATTTTATTTCGTTCATCCTTATTCTATGCCCTTAGCGTTCATTTTTTTTTTAATGTTTGGTTCCGCTGAAGAAGCAATTGCTACTGCTACTATATAATATTTATTGACCTCAAGAAACCTGATTACAATGAAAATGGCATATCAAAATGGAGTAAGGATAGGGGGATTGGGGAGGGGGGAGGGAGGGGAGGGGGGTGGGGGTTGGAGGGACTTGCAGATTCTCGATTGTTGATGTTGCTATCGAAGACAAATTTTGAGAAGGAAAGATCGTGTAGTAACTTTTGAGAAATGAACTTGAGGTGACTTTTTTTCATTGATCATTTTCATTGCAAATAATGGCGGAAATTTTTGCAGACAATGTTTTGTGATTGCATTTTGCAGAAACAATATAAAGAATTCGATTTGCTTGCAAATTGCGCAAATATTTAGGCGGTTTTTTGCGCAAAAATAACTGATTTATTTAGTGCTTTCAAAAATTATACAATCTATGCAATACGCTTGTAAACGTCGATGAAAGGATTTACCGCCTTTTATACAAAGATGTCAATTATTTGAGAGCATTGCAGCAATTGAGGGGAATTTCGCCTCGTTCCGTTTTTTTTTTTTGTTAATTTTTGCCCGAAAATGGTAGCTACGCTATTGTAGTTTCTAGTAAAATCCCTCCTCCTCGTTCTCCTCTTCCTTCTCTTCAACAATCTCAATTTCTGAGAAATTTGATCCCCCTCCTCCCTCCCCATTTTAAGATGAGACAAAATAAGCTTCTATGTAATAGCATATACGGAAATATTAAGCGCTGCACAAGTACATAACCCTACAATTCTGCAATAACATTTCTGCAGTGCATACCTATTGAGTTTAATCTGTGATCTGATTCGTTTAAAGGATAAAAGCATCATAATATATGCCAAACATCGAGAAAATCTTTCACGAGTGTGTTATATTCGTTCACTATCGTTAGTTGAATTATATTAGTGCAATGTATAATTAATGCTGCTCTCAATATTTGATTAGCTGATTAATGATTGCAAACCTATGCGATATAAATTACCAAAAATCGATTTAATTAATTCTTATTATTCGAAGATAAATTACCTCTTATGATTCGAATTTTGAGAATAATTTGCGAGAGTGCACGAATTCGAAGTGTGGTGCATTTCATGCATAAATATTTTAGTTATTCGACTGTTATACTTAATGCTTGAATCTTTTGCAAATTCCATTTATATAGGTTAGCATCTAGTGATAAATAAAAGTTGCTCACTATCGTGCATATATCGCTTTATTATCGATGATTACGTCATTATTCAGCATATTTCAGCATTTTACTCTTTATCACTATTGATAAGATAAATCCAACAGATATATAATGCAAATTATTATTTCGAACTTACTAATTGGTTATTAATTCTCACAAAATTCAATCAACTTAATCCGTTCAACTATTCAATTTCTCGATCATTGATCGATTTCAGTAGGCAAATATTTGATGATCACCTCATTTGGTGATCAATGAGCAAAACACAAACATCACCCAGAAATAGGGAAGTGAAAACGCTTCGAATTGTTGAATTTCAACAGAATATAGTCGCTATTTATTTGTCTCGTTTATAGACAATTACAATGTACCTCAATAGGTAATCATTTGAAGAGAGTATTCTCTCAATATTGGCTAATGCAAAAAAAAAGTCATATCAATCTTATTGAGGATGCTTTTCATCAGCTGCATTTTGCTTGTATTTATTGAATTCGTTTTCATATTTTGCATGATGCATAATTCTGTGGAATGCGGATGATATGGGTTCGTTCGGTTTGCAAAGAAAACTCGTTTGCCTTCCTCGCCCCCCCTCCAATCCTCCCCCCCCCGACCCCCCCAACCCCTACCCCCATTCCTTTACCTTTCCTCCTCATCTTCTATCAGTAGTGGGAATAATGGAGAATTTAAAAAATTATGAATAATAATAACTGGAAATGAGATCGAGAAATTGAGGTGCCATATTAATGCTTAATTGGGGTGCCATATTAAATTACAATTGAGTTATCGTTCATATTGATGTAATATTACTTAAATTATGCAACACTTACATATCGTATTAAAGTTTTGCACGATTTTGCACGATGAGAAATGGCCTAATTTTTGCATAACGTTTATTTTGCTATTTTCGTAGCATAAAATTTATTTCAATAAATAGTAAATAATCAACCGAAATATTTTTGATGACTTAAAAAATAGATTTGATGGAATATAATGAAATTCCGCGCTATGTTACAGCGATTTTAAAGAAGCGATATTCCAGTGGAATATAAGTCACTTCCCGCTGAGGATCGGAAGAGAGGTATCTCCCTGCTGAGTATGAGTACGAACCTTTGCTTGTGACGGGCTATTAGCATATGCATTTTTGGCCTATACCGCAATCATAGCCACTCACAAGGGCATAGTGATCCCTGGATTAAGACCCGGAAATGAGCCCCAACCCTCTCACATCAGAGTGAATCATTGAAAGAGGGGCTTGCATAAATGGAAATTCTAAATAAGATAGAGTTAACTCAAGCAAAGCAATGCTAAGCATTCAAATGTCTTTATTGTTTCTAGGAATTAATTCCACAGTTTATTCGAAGTATGAATCTCAATTCTACTCTCACTTGAACTTGACCTTCAGTTTGACCTTAAAGTTGACCTATTCGTTTGTTCTCAAATGTTTTTGCCAATTTTCTCGAGCAAGACCCCCCCATTCCGATGCTATAGATGGGTTCAAATATGGCGCTTGCGTGTATGTGCAACTAGATAGGTCTAAATCCGCAAATGACGGTAACCAATTTCAAGAAAATTCTTCGCTCTAATCTGCAATACGGATTCACATCCATTCGAACATTAAGATGGTTTCATCAACTCTGATTGAGTTTTATTTATTTAAATATTTTCGATAGTTACATATGTAAGAGGATTTTACAACTGACCCACCTGCAAAATACACGCGGAAAAAAAAACGAATTCTTATAAATTTTCACAAGTGTTCAGTTCATGTGAGATCAACATACGTCCCGTTACCATTAGATGAGCATTTTTGAAACCAGTTGACCTGATACGCGAATCCGTTGACAATTTCTGAAACCGGTTGGCCTAACACATGAATCTGCTAACAAGATCTTTGGTGGATTATGAATGTGGTATTGATACGAATTGCATCGTTTAGTTTCATGAAGGTATCCATTGCCTTCCGAGTTGTTCACTAGAATTATTTATGAGACTTTATAAAATACATAATGTGCTTGTTTAATAAATCATTTGATGCGAACTTCTTATGCGATTTAGTCTTGTTAGTCATACACGCTTCTGGTAAATGTAGTAGTGATATAAGGTAAGGGATAGAGGGGGATAGGTGAAGGAGGAGGAGTAAAATAAAGGAAGAATACGGAAAGGTACGAGAAGAAGCCTTCAACAACGAAGAAAAACTAAGAATTAATAAAGAGATAGAGAGAGAAGAATGCTTTCCTGCTTATTAAGAATGCGGCAGATTGGTATTCATTGATATCGTTTCTTCATACCTATGCCGACGACTGTATAACGGTAAGCCGTTTGACGCCACGTTGTTTGATGTGACTCAAAGCTCAAATTTTATTGCACCTTAGTTGGATTAAAATATAGCATTCTATCGTTCACAAATCTCAAAATTCCTCAAAATTCATAAAACTTTCCATCTTATAGAAATTATTGAACTCATATATGCGAATATCTAACAAACCATCAGTGATATATCCGATGCAACGACTAAATATCCACCGTGTAGTTGGAGGAATTTTTTATTCACCTCTAATAAGATAAATAATCTCCACTATATGAATAGAAAATCTATCATTCTATAATGCTTACTCATTAATCAGCTATAGATTATTTCCGTTGCAATCAAAATCAAATAGCCATATAAATTGATTATTTCTAAGAAAATTATCTTTCGCATACTATTAAAAATGATTTTAAGTTCTCGGAACTTAAGTTTATCTAAAACTTAAGTTTAAGTTTATCTAAAATTGTGATGCATAGCGATCAACTGTATCAATTATTCGACTACAAGCAAAAGGAAAAGGAAAAAATTCTTTAAAGCTTTTACCGATGCGACATTTTGTTGACATATTTTTGTTGTTTATTACTTCGGCACTGGCCTGCTCGCCTGGCCAGCGAGGTGGCATCACTTATTGGCTGCAACAATGCAAAACCACGGGTCTCAGTACCCTAATGGAAGCGCATTGTGACCGGCAGCGTCATCGACGTTCGATAGTCCGGTCAATCAAGTGATCAAGTGATTACTTCGGCACTAAATTCATAAATTTTTCCTCAAAGTTGTATCGTAGCAATACACTAAATATCCCACTAACGATCATGTGGAAAATATCACTAAGAATATGAGTAGCGTTCATCAAGCGGAAATAATTTCTTCTTTAAATGTTGTGCATTTTATTTGTGACGAAAGCTTATTCTAGAGCTTTCATTATATGCTTTATTGCGATTCAACCGAACAGAAATTCGGCACATATATGTAAATATATGAAAGATATATATGGAAAAATATATATGGAAAAACATATATGTAAATATATGGAAAAAATATATGAAAGATTACTCTTAACAGCTAACGTATAGTGCTTTTTCACTTGCACTCTACCCCGGTCAACAACCTCGACAACTTTTCAGCAGAAAATAAGTATGCAGCATAATCTCTCCATATTTGAATGAACCTGACCCTCTCCTAGAAATAAAGTTTTTCATCGTAAAGTGAATTAAAAAAATTTTTCGCGACTTTTCACTTAACCGGTCGGTCAACATTCTATAGTATATATTCTATTGATTGAATTTTATAGCTATCTTCATGATTTCTAGTTTGGCTGATTAATAAATTCTTCATATTTGTAGTGACTAATTAATAATCGTTGTATGGTAAATGAATAATATTTATGATGTATTTCAGTTGAACACTTCCGGCATCTATTCAATCATAACAATTGTCGAGGAAATTTCAACTTCTTCAAATGGCCTCTTATAATTGAAATGACCCTTTTGAACTGTAATTATTATTTAAGAGACGAATTAATGCAATAATTTAATGCTAATAATTAAATGTTGCAAATATTATTGCATACAATTGCGGATATTTCCTTCCGTTTTGAATAAGCAAAGAGCAAAGAGTATATCGGGAATACTGCACTATTCTTCACGAAAGCCTTTCTTCATTAGCTTGCAGGTTCAGTGGAACTCCAAGTGAATTTTTTTTTTACAATTCAACAACTTGAGATTCTCAATGATTTACCCATCATCCTACCCATGGGAAGGAAGTGGTGGGAAAAAAATTGTTCGGGCGTGCACTTTTCACCTAATGCTTTACCGAATGTTTGAACGCTTCATAGAAGTTTCAAATAATATTCCTCGATGGATAAGAAGAGTCTATATCTAGATGCATCAATATTTTAAGAATGAGTTGTCCTAATGAGAAAACAAAAACACCTTTGCAAGCTCAAGCTTAAGCTCAGTCGATTTTCTCGGTCTCGAAGAAGAGGAGGAAGAAAGGAAAGATGGATACCCACCTGGGGTGGAGGATCCTGCTAATTTTCAACGCCCCATAGCGGAGCAAAATGCTCATTCGCATTTTTTCGTGCAAACGGTGTGGTCCTCTTTCATTGGCATCTCTACCCCTTCTAACGACCCCATTCAAAACGAAGCCCTCCCAAATTCTTTTCTGCTTCTTTATTTTCGCATCCGATTTTCAGTGTGCAGTTGTTTGGATGTAAAGTGCAAACGTGTGCATTATGACAGCCGACTGGTTGCGATTCACATAAAGGACACGATGCACTCACTAGCCATGTGCTTTGCACGTGCAACACATATGCCATCGATTTGCTGATTTACACCAGCAAATATACACGCACACACATACATCTATACACGCATGATGCACATATAGATGCATATACGCACATATCTGTTCATTGTGTTATGGTCATTTACGGTTGACTTGAGGGGTGTTCGTGCATATCGAAATTTGTGAGCATCCGGTTTGTCTTTTTGATTCATCTTCGAGTGGTTATTAGCGAGTACGAGATAGCTGGGAGGTGAGCGATTCCTCTAGACCATTCTGCTTCAGTGAATATATTCCCTATATAGGGGATAGATAGCAAATGCAGTCAACCAACACCAATGTAGCTATTCTAAAATGGCGCATATGTCCGATGATAAGCCATTCCCGGGAATTTTTCAATTCATTTCTGAAATTCTCATAAAAATAATTAATTACAGTGAAAATTTGTTTTTAAACGGAAGAAAAAAAGTGAGAAACAATCGAATCATCAATGAAATTCATTTGAAAGGTAAATTATGCTCAATAAGAAAATGATTCAGCACGCATTCATTCCTATCTTCATGCGCTCGTTGAGTACGAAAAGCTAACTTATTAATGTTTTTCATTTTTGGTGTTTTATATTGTGTCACTCTACAGCCAATTTTCAATATTCGCATTATGTATAGATATTTATTTATTTATTTATTTATTTATTTATTTATTTATTTATTTATTTATTTATTTATTTATATTTATATTTATATTTATATAAACTTCTACAATATTTTATCCTCCATGTTTTTCATATCTGATAACGGATCGCATTAATAGGTCAAATATGTTTTCCTCGAATCTCATTATCGGTAGGATAAGAAACGCGGTAAAATATATAGTGGTGCCAATTATAATTAATTACAAAATGTTCCGAATGAAATAAATTTCATGAAAATGAGACGAGATAGTTTAATGCTCGATGAGGATCTACAAACTTGGGATGAGCTTGACCGATTGTGGGAAAAAATATTCACTCGATTATGCCATATATAAGTTGGTTATTTAGGAAGTTAGCATAGAGGTTTTATTGACTATTAGTAAATATCATTTATGCAACGAATGGTCTATACCTCAATTTTAATTTAATTCCACATTTCCGGAAAGTATGTCCTTTTGAAATTCATAGGAGTATGTCCAGCAAGATGTTATTATTATTATTATTATTATTATTATTGCTATTATTATTATTGTTATTATTATTATTATTATTGCTAATATTATTATTAATTATTACTTAAAACGTGAAAGGAAATTGAATGCAGAGATCCAGAGACGTAGGGATCATTAGGTTCAGAGAACAACCAATATATGCACGACAAGTGAAAGTTGATTGCACCTTAGAAATCACTTCAAAAGGTAAAACGCTTACGCTTATTTGATGAATTAATGAACAACAATCGAATTCACTCTTCAATTTGAAAGTACTCTACTCTGAAAACGATTTCTCTTTAATGATCCCTATGATCTTTCCGTTCATTTATTCTCTTCCGAAAACGCTCAGAAAACATTCCGGAAAGTGTGCATTACGGAAGGCAACGTCATGGCTATTAGTGTATTGAACAATCACTTAGCCGACCGCCATCACATTCCTATGCATTCATATCAATCAACGGTTTACTGTAACAAATTGTGATTACTGTAGAAATTATAGATTACCGTAACGAATCGTTATTACTATAAGAGATATTTCGCTGATAACATTTCAAAGGTGATATACTCTTTATTTTTATTCTGCCAAAATGGCGTTGTTACGTATGTGGAATGGACGATGATGGTACGTGGATAGTGTGATGACTATGGTTCGATGATCCCCTAGCGTGCAAATAACTTTTTTTTCANCGATGATCCCCTAGCGTGCAAATAACCTTTTTTTTTTCCTGCATTCGACCGCACTTACAGGTGCCGACCAACACGTGCTCATCGTCAGGGTTTTTTCTTTTTCCTTTTTTTTTTGGCGTTGCTCTCAACGAGTGACACGTTGCTGCTAAGTCGTCTCTTAATTCTACGAAAATAGTTCGCCGACTGGTTTATTCGGTTTTACGATCTCTTATATCACGTCAACTCCGCCAAAAACATTCCTTTATACAATCAAACAACGAATTCCATCCGTCATTGCAACTGGCTGCTTCTCTTAATTTAGCTTGTTTTATTAGCTTTAATTTTATTAGCTTTAAGCTTTATTAATTATTCGATAGTTTTAGCTTATTCTAAAGCTTCATTTCGATGCTATTCAATGATATAATATATAAATTATTTATTACACAAATTGTAAATAAAATTATTTCTTTAATATAATCTTCTCATTATTTTTATTCAATCGAATATCACTTTCGTATATAGAAGATCCATTTCAGAATTTTGCAGCACTCTATCTCTCCTTCATATTGATACTACTCAATAATACTCCGCCTTCATTCCTCAACAGTCGTCTAATCGTCACTCATTATTTGCAATTTGCATAATTTTTCCTACCGTCACAATTTGTATTACGAAACATTGAATGAACCCTTCCAATTAAGAGCTTTTTTCCTCAGTAAATGCCCCAGGGGGATTAGATTAAAATTGTACGGTACTCATTAATAAATTCTTCTAACTTTCTATAAAGTATCATATGATGCGCTTCAATTCCTTCTGATGAATGTGCATATCAGCTAATATCGCAATCATCTGAATGAACTAAGAAGCTTAATATGTACTTGATGGTTGATTAAATATTTGCCTATTTTCATCGTTTAAAGCTTAAAAAGTCGTTTGTCTTGATGACATTTCCCTAAAACATTTCAATAGAAAAGGCTCTCTATTAATTGCGTTTAGATGCGTAGGCAGAATTGTTGAACGCATCTATTCATCATTTTACTCCTCTATTACGGCTACGATTTGTTGGCATTTCGTGATGTTTGCGCAAATTCTTGCCCTTATATTGTATGCTCTTAATTTGAACTTTGACCCCTCTAAATAGTTTTATAATAATAATAATGATAATAATAATAATAATAATAATAATAATAATAATAATAATAGTAATAATAATAATAATAATAATAAAAATTTGCACAAAATGAACCTTTTATACTTCTCTCTCTTTCCTTTTTGTGCAACTGCTTGTCACCTTATATGTTGTTTTATTTTTTTTTATATTTTTACTTATATTCGTTTTATATGAGTGAATTAGAATTCCCATTACCGTAATCACTAGATGTACTTCCTGTGGAACGAACGAACGAACGATTGCATCACAAGAACATAATTTGTAGTGTGTGGTGCTTTTCATCGCTGCAACTATTCTCTAAACGGCGCATATGTGCAATGTGATGCCAATTGAGCAACATGTTGCTTGCACGTTGATCACGTCCTATGCACGTGTCTTACTTGTCTACATTCGATGTCTGTGTGTTACGTATCGCGTGGCTTTTGGAAGCTGTTTACCACGATGAGCTGCACACACACACACACACACACACACACACACACACACATATATATATATTTTTCGGGACCACTCTCAGTGCTCACCCCGATGTGCCCATCGTCATCTCGCAATCGTCTGTAGTGCGCCAATCCACGAACGTTGTGCGGCTGCGACGGCAAAATGCTTCGGATGTTCTTTCTAGAGTTGTCACGCGCTTTTCCCCTCTCTATTCGTCGCTCTTTCTGAACCCGCAATCCTGCTCAATTTCAATTGCTCTACAAAGAAACATAGCCGGTAGACGATCTTTATGTCAGCGTTGAGGTGAAGGTAGGCTGACGTAGTTGTTTTGAAGTGCCATCTTCACCTAGCTCAACTTATAAATACTACACTAAAATCATCGTTGGCCACGAAATAATCGCAAATATATAAGCCTACACCTTTGCACATATTCTGATTTAATCATAATAATTTCCATTAAGTGTTTCGTAGAAAGCCTTAGCAGTAGCAAGCCTCGTGTCGTACATCTTTTGACCATGCAGCTAATTTGCAACCCTGAATTTTGTATAGACAATATAGGAGACAATAATTTTACTTCCTCTGTATCGACTCTTTTCTGTAGCCTTATATCTTCGCTGTCACTTGTTGATAGATCGTTTCCTTCCTCAGAGTTGAAATGATTTACTAAATGAGGTGTTCATACAAGCATTATCCAACATCCGTTTACAGTAATGCAACGTGATGTTGATCTGCGATACCGTACCCTCTTCTGACATATTCGCCTACGTACCTCTCTCTCTCTCTCTCTCATCAATGCTATATAAGACAACGTTTACGTGGCAAAGTATAGGAAATAAAAGGCTGTTATGAATGTTCATCATCGTTGAGAATGATGCAATTGCTATGTTGCACTTTGCCTATATACTTCCGCTTGAATAAGAGCCGCACTTGCCTTATCGTAAAAACTCATGTATGTGCTCAAACAATAAGAGCATTGTGCATAACATAAAGCTAGCGTTTTAGCTTCGCCATCATCTGTGCAAATTTCAAGCTAGAATCGTGTTGCGTACACACGTTGTGCTTCTGCCTTTCGCAGCTTACATCCCGCTTATGGGCTATATTAGCTGGACTTGCTAGCTTTATCTCCTTCGCAGTCAGCCACGTGGTTGTTTGCATTCTCTTTGGATGCCACTCGACAACTCCTAGCATCTAGCGATTGTCGGCCAGCCTCGCCGAATGCAGTTTGGGAGGGTTGTCTACTTGACCAATCCAACTAAGAACTGTGTTTGCTTTTATGATGGAAGGAGTTAGATATTCAGCATTTATAATGTCACTTTGACTCTTGCTGATTCCTTAAAAAGGTCCAAGCGATGCCGACCATTGCCCTTAAGACTACTAAAGTGAAGATATGAGCATTATTGCTTTGCGAACAATTGAAATATTTGCACGGAAATATTTATATTTGCGCACATCGTTGAACGCTTAGATTGATAGGCAGAGAACTCAAAAAGACATTGCAAAGTTTTTTACGCTTATTTGCACTTTACCTGTTCAGGTAACAGTTCCACTATGCGAAAGTTGAAAGGGGTTTGGACTGAAAAAGTCTCACCTGATTGGGTACTTCATTTTGACATCACCTGTAATTGTAACACCTTGGTCTTATACGTCATAAATAAATCTATGCAAGAGCGTTCTTTTATGAACGTATTTTATCTTCACATATACATGATGTTTATAGTTTTCTATGTGTTTCTTAATTTTTAATACATGAAACTTAAAGGTTTCAACGATGAAATGCGAGGCGAATAGTCCATAAAATCAGCAAAATCCCCAAAATTCGAATTTTTTTATTTTGATCGGTGATATTCTGATTACGATCCGTAATAATTTATGCACATTTTCACCAATTTCTTGATATTCATTTATTGAACCGGTCGGTCTTCTAGGTTACACAGCAATGTTCACATGCTAGCATATCGCTCCCTGTGATATGTCCAGGATATTGTTTATATGCGCAAGATTCATCAGTGTTCATTTCCGATAGCAAAGCAATTTTTCGTTACCATCGGCCAACTAATTCATTAGCCATTCTATGGAAAAATTCTTCTTATAGACGAGTTTTCAGATGATCTATCTAAATATTTTTTCGCTCTTTTCTCTATCTCTTTCTCTCTCTTTTTCTCTCTCTTTCTTTCTCTTTCTTTCTCTCTCTCTCCCTCTCTCTCTCTCTAACAATCTCATTTGAATTCCTTAGCAAATACATATTATATAATATGACCTTTTATAAGGTGGAATCGCATAAAGATCTTTGATCAAGTTTTGCATTTTTGCGTGATATTTTCGAAAAACGATTTATAAACTGAGAGGAAATTTAGCAGATTAAAGAATTACAGAAATTATTTTATTTTATTTTATTTTATTTTGCTCTTTGATCACATGAAATTCTCGCCATAATCACATGAAATCACTCACGCGCAATAGAATATTGAAACGTTGAAAGAAGTTCAAAAAATTTTTCGTTCAAAGTGTGTATATCTTTGTGCCAGGAACTGCTTGATTGTACAAAAATTAGGGAATCGTTTTGCAGCGNTGTGCATATGTCTGCACGTATATGCGGCTGTGTGTGCATATGTCTGCACGTATATGCGGCTGTGTGTGCATATGTCTGCACGTATATGCGGCTGTGTGTGCATATGTCTGCACGTATATGCGGCTGTGTGTGCATATGTCTGCACGTATATGCGGCTGTGTGTGCATATGTCTGCACGTATATGCGGCTGTGTGTGCATATGTCTGCACGTATATGCGGCTGTGTGTGCATATGTCTGCACGTATATGCGGCTGTGTGTGCATATGTCTGCACGTATATGCGGCTGTGTGTGCATATGTCTGCACGTATATGCGGCTGTGTGTGCATATGTCTGCACGTATATGCGGCTGTGTGTGCATATGTCTGCACGTATATGCGGCTGTGTGTGCATATGTCTGCACGTATATGCGGCTGTGTGTGCATATGTCTGCACGTATATGCGGCTGTGTGTGCATATGTCTGCACGTATATGCGGCTGTGTGTGCATATGTCTGCACGTATATGCGGCTGTGTGTGCATATGTCTGCACGTATATGCGGCTGTGTGTGCATATGTCTGCACGTATATGCGGCTGTGTGTGCATATGTCTGCACGTATATGCGGCTGTGTGTGCATATGTCTGCACGTATATGCGGCTGTGTGTGCATATGTCTGCACGTATATGCGGCTGTGTGTGCATATGTCTGCACGTATATGCGGCTGTGTGTGCATATGTCTGCACGTATATGCGGCTGTGTGTGCATATGTCTGCACGTATATGCGGCTGTGTGTGCATATGTCTGCACGTATATGCGGCTGTGTGTGCATATGTCTGCACGTATATGCGGCTGTGTGTGCATATGTCTGCACGTATATGCGGCTGTGTGTGCATATGTCTGCACGTATATGCGGCTGTGTGTGCATATGTCTGCACGTATATGCGGCTGTGTGTGCATATGTCTGCACGTATATGCGGCTGTGTGTGCATATGTCTGCACGTATATGCGGCTGTGTGTGCATATGTCTGCACGTATATGCGGCTGTGTGTGCATATGTCTGCACGTATATGCGGCTGTGTGTGCATATGTCTGCACGTATATGCGGCTGTGTGTGCATATGTCTGCACGTATATGCGGCTGTGTGTGCATATGTCTGCACGTATATGCGGCTGTGTGTGCATATGTCTGCACGTATATGCGGCTGTGTGTGCATATGTCTGCACGTATATGCGGCTGTGTGTGCATATGTCTGCACGTATATGCGGCTGTGTGTGCATATGTCTGCACGTATATGCGGCTGTGTGTGCATATGTCTGCACGTATATGCGGCTGTGTGTGCATATGTCTGCACGTATATGCGGCTGTGTGTGCATATGTCTGCACGTATATGCGGCTGTGTGTGCATATGTCTGCACGTATATGCGGCTGTGTGTGCATATGTCTGCACGTATATGCGGCTGTGTGTGCATATGTCTGCACGTATATGCGGCTGTGTGTGCATATGTCTGCACGTATATGCGGCTGTGTGTGCATATGTCTGCACGTATATGCGGCTGTGTGTGCATATGTCTGCACGTATATGCGGCTGTGTGTGCATATGTCTGCACGTATATGCGGCTGTGTGTGCATATGTCTGCACGTATATGCGGCTGTGTGTGCATATGTCTGCACGTATATGCGGCTGTGTGTGCATATGTCTGCACGTATATGCGGCTGTGTGCGCATATGTCTGCGCGTATATGCGGCTGTGTGTGCATCTGTCTGCGCGTATATGCGGCTGTGTGTGCATCTTTCTGCGCGTCAGCTAATTTTTAATCTTTCTAGTTGTTTGCGTTTTATAAACTTTTCATTTCAGTACAATTATTATCGATATAAACGCTTGAGCGCTTTTTTTTCGCGTTACTCAATATAAAAGGGCAAATTATATAGTCGAGTAAATTATTGACTCTTTAAAAGATACCTCTGACGTAGATAAATTTCTAGCGCAAAAGGCGCAAATGTTATATAACGACTAATTAGTAAGAAAATGCCATTTCCAATATTGTTTATGCACTTTGATTCGTGCATTGTTTGTGTATCGTCGAGTAATTTCCATACTCATATTCGCTTATAAATTTGCTTATAAATTTTTATTTCGCTAGTACTTAAAGAAAGCCAATTTCATCGCTAAATGATAGATCACTTTGCGTTTAAATTAGTAAATAATTTTTGGATCTATCCAAAAAGTTACGATTAAAATCTGTGATGACGGCAACTTTAGTTCGAAAAACATCTAAAATCTTCAGAATGTTGCTTTTTCGTCATCTTAGCAGTTCGATCTTGGTGAATTTCATCAAATAATCTCTTTCCTCTTTCGCTTTCATCCTAGTATCTCAATCTTCCCCCTCCCCCTCCGCCCACCCTTTCTTCCTTCCACCCCTCGCCCCCCTCTCCCCTCAATTCGCCTAGATGTATTTATTGTTTCACTGATTATTCACATGAAGAATAGCTTCGCCTCCTATTTCTCTTTTACGAAACGTCTCTAGAGGCTTACAAAAAGTCCATTCGATGCTTCACTGCTTATTCCCTAGCTATTTTTCTTATAAAGCATCACATTCATATAGCATTTATAGATGATTGCTTCATTGATATTGTATTATAGGCGCTAATGTTTTATTGAATATTATAGAGAGTTTTATTAATAAATTTTGAATTAAATCGACGAAAAGTATTATAAAGTATAATTTATTATTAAAAATTTGCAACAAAAATTTTGATTCTTTCAGAAATTTTAATGGCACCATCAGCAATCGTTCTAACAAAAGTTACTCGTAAACGAAGAAGTTTCGAAGCGAGTGATATAGCGCAAAAAGCACAATGTCTTAGTGAAGCTGAATACTCGGATGTAAGCTAATTGTTTTTTTTTTATTTTTGCATAAATATTTGATGTGAGATAAAGCTTTATTGAGTTAAATTCTCACTTATATCCTAAAATGCTTTCCAAAATTTGATCAAACGATTCAATTCACCTAGATTTCATGATTTTATATGAAATTCTTTGAGGGTTTTTTTCCGTTCCTTTTCAAAAATTCTTTAATATATACTTTTAAATATAAATATTAAAACATAGAAATTTTTATATGTGTAAAAATATATGCACAATTGTTCAGTCTACATTACTTATAGATGTATTAAGCGTATTGCATTTATTAGTATCTCTCTCGACATTCATGTCGATCATTCCTCTCGCCATCAAATTCTTTCGAATAACCTTGATATTCACTTGTATTTTAGAGTTTTAATAATGATTATAGCGGAAATTACAATAAAAACTAATTTTAATGTTCAGCGATTTTTGATGAATCGAATTTATTTGTTATAATTTAAGGACGATTCTTCAAGTCCAAAATCATCNGCCCACCCTTTCTTCCTTCCACCCCTCGCCCCCCTCTCCCCCCAATTCGCCTAGATGTATTTATTGTTTCACTGATTATTCACATGAAGAATAGCTTCGCCTCCTATTTCTCTTTTACGAAACGTCTCTAGAGGCTTACAAAAAGTCCATTCGATGCTTCACTGCTTATTCCCTAGCTATTTTTCTTATAAAGCATCACATTCATATAGCATTTATAGATGATTGCTTCATTGATATTGTATTATAGGCGCTAATGTTTTATTGAATATTATAGAGAGTTTTATTAATAAATTTTGAATTAAATCGACGAAAAGTATTATAAAGTATAATTTATTATTAAAAATTTGCAACAAAAATTTTGATTCTTTCAGAAATTTTAATGGCACCATCAGCAATCGTTCTAACAAAAGTTACTCGTAAACGAAGAAGTTTCGAAGCGAGTGATATAGCGCAAAAAGCACAATGTCTTAGTGAAGCTGAATACTCGGATGTAAGCTAATTGTTTTTTTTTTATTTTTGCATAAATATTTGATGTGAGATAAAGCTTTATTGAGTTAAATTCTCACTTATATCCTAAAATGCTTTCCAAAATTTGATCAAACGATTCAATTCACCTAGATTTCATGATTTTATATGAAATTCTTTGAGGGTTTTTTTCCGTTCCTTTTCAAAAATTCTTTAATATATACTTTTAAATATAAATATTAAAACATAGAAATTTTTATATGTGTAAAAATATATGCACAATTGTTCAGTCTACATTACTTATAGATGTATTAAGCGTATTGCATTTATTAGTATCTCTCTCGACATTCATGTCGATCATTCCTCTCGCCATCAAATTCTTTCGAATAACCTTGATATTCACTTGTATTTTAGAGTTTTAATAATGATTATAGCGGAAATTACAATAAAAACTAATTTTAATGTTCAGCGATTTTTGATGAATCGAATTTATTTGTTATAATTTAAGGACGATTCTTCAAGTCCAAAATCATCGTCACCACAAATGGATGATGATCGTCGTGCACATCACAATGAGCTTGAACGACGACGTCGTGACCATATCAAAGATCATTTTATGTCGTTAAAAGATGCAATTCCACTCCTCGACGGCGAAAAGGTCTCAAATTTAGAAAAATCTTTCAGGACGAGAGAAATAAATCAACAATGTAATAATAATGTGAAGGATATGGGCATCTACTTTGAGACAAACATCAGGGATGAATAGACTATAGAAAAGGTTTGTGATCGGATTTAAAGTTGAAATTTTTTGAGTGATAGAGACATTGTAGTGGAACAACTTTATGAGGAAGGAACATGTTTGTGTTAGTGATCTTTTGAGGAGTTTTCGAGAAGTACAAAGGGTGGGGGTAGAGCCGGTTCATGTTGTCAGCACTAATTGTATTGCCATTGCAATGTTGCTGTCACTAACGTCTTTGTGCTATTAATTAAATCATGTATCGGAATTGATGGAATTGCTATATCGCAATACAGTCTATCAACTCGCCGAACGTATTCAGCTAAGAGATAAAGCCTGATTTTTGATGGATATAATGAGGTCCGATCTCTGGAAATGAATAAACAAGATGTTTTAATAAGTGCTATGAAGAGGTATTCATAGCGCATAAGAAATGATTGCAGTATTTTGTGCAATAAATATTTATATAAATAAACTTAAATGATCAATTGGGGAATAGTATCATAGGAGTCAATATGCCTAGGGCGATATTTGATGACGTAAATTGGGAATTAAAGCTGCATTTTCGATTCAAAGCCGACGATGGAAAAACTTTGCTGAAGTAAAAGGTTTCATCGAGAGAGTGTGACGAGAAAAATTTTCCAATGAAAGCGCATATTCTCTTCGTTTCTATGACATTTTCGGTACAATTGCACCGAATGCAATTTCTTCTTTTTTTTTCTCTTTTTTCTTTCTGAATTCAAGAAAAAGGCATTCATTTCGATGACTGTTTGCAATATTCTGACAATTCAAATATAAGTAAAGATTCAATCAACAATATACACGTTAATATTTCTAGAAAACACGTATGAATTTTTTTTTATTAACGTGAGAAATACTATGAAACGTGAAGAGAAATGAAAGATACGTGTTGTGCTAGAGGAATTCGACATAGAATGCATTCGGTGATTATTGATATCTAAAAAAGGAGATAATTTTTTTTAATGAAATCAACGAGTTTCATCTACAATGTGAATATGATTCATTCAAAAATTCGCGTATTGTTTGCTCCTATACTACCTGAAATTAAATTCAGGTACGTGTTATTTCGCATTCGCTGATAGCCACTATATTTATAGCTTTAAAGAGTGTGCTGTATTATGTGCATAGTTTCTTGAATCCCTCTCCCCTTCCCCTCCCCGATCTTGCCTTCCCTCCTTCTACTACCCCTCCCTCCCCCCCCCTTGCCTATCCAATAATGTTGTAGTGAATATTCATTGTTGTTTTCTTTTCAGTCATCTCGTGCTCTTATATTAAAACGTGCCGTCGAATATATTTCGATGATGCAAAAGCAAATCGCCGAAAATCAAAGTGATATCGCACAATTACGACAACAAAATAAAGAACTTGAAACTCAAAGTAAACTTTAAAATTATTAATATATTCAGAGAGAGAGATTAATTTTCGTTATAAAGAAAATAATCATTTGATTTATTATATAATTTTTATCGGTTATATTTAAGGAAAATATAGATTAGTTGCTATAGTAATATATAAATGATGAAGTAGTCAAACTAGAAATGTTTCGATAGAGGCAGAGAGAGGGGATAGGTGGGTGGGGGGGGNGGGGGGGAGGGCGGGAGATAAACAAGGCAAGATTCCAGATGATTTTTTTTTTGGTCGTTATAGCAATTTTTCCACATATTGAGGAATTGGGAACTCATTTTATATGAGTTTTTCTCAAAATTGAGTTCATTTTCTACTAAAATTAAAGAAATAATTTTTCAAACGATGTCTGAAAGAATCAAATTTTTTCGAAGATGTTCAATAAAATTTCTCACAAATTTCAGTCAAAGCGCTTGATCCTTGTCGTAAAGCAACACCACCATTTATTGATGATGAAGCAATACGTCCATCAGTAAGCACTATACCATCTTATGGTATTGGTGCATGTGTAATGGATACTTCAATATCAGCATCATCACTATTGCCACAATCGTTGAATGGGCCTAATCTTACCGCTATTCGACAACCTACTACCGCAAGCGCTTTTAGCCTACCAAATGAACTCAATGCTGCATCACATCTTCCTAAACTCAATCCTATACCACCAAGGTTTGTATTTATAACCCAAAATTTTAATCAACTTTTTTTTTCAAGAGCTTTTTATGCAATTAATGACGAGCGAAATTAACATAACACATATGCATTTGGGAAGTGAATAATGAGAGAGGTATCTTTCCGGTTTGGAAAAAATTTGAAAAATTTTAGAAGAAAAAATTTCAGAAAAAAAAATTAAAATAAGTAACGGAAGAATGATAAGAGTGATATTATTATTTTGATATTATAAGAAAAAATAATTCATTAGAGGAAATGATTTCCGATTTACTAACAAATTCTATACAATCGATTTCTGTCTTAATTCTCTAAAATAATTTGCATAAACAATTTTAGCAGAGAACAATCAACGCCACCGGATGTTCTTCGAGAAAGTATCCTTCGGGCGGTATCGAATCCATTACTTAATATCTCCTCTATTCTTCTTGCCAATAATCCACTTAAGCTAAATCAGTTAGTTTTATATCTATTTATTTTTTAAAATTCTTATATTATCAATAAAATGACGAATTATTGCAATTTCTCATCTATTCAACTGAATTAATAGAAGTTGGCATAGCGTACCTATAATTCAATACTATAAAATCTATATGAAGTTTTTTTTAGCGTTTCGAACATTAATAATAATTTATGCAAGCAAAAAATCCTAATAGAGATTTTTTTTTCTTCGTGGATAAAAACCAAAAAAAAAAAATTATTCCGCTTGAATTTCCGATCTTCTCGAAGATTATCACCAATTATCTCTCATCGAATGGAACTTAATTTGTTTTTCTTTTCCATATAAGTGAAGAAAAACTCACCTGAATTAAATTATCGATCATAGGATCATCGATTAAGATGTAAAATCGACGAATTTCTGAAATTGTAAACAATGAAAAAGTTGGAGAAAAAATTTTTCTAGAAATTTTCTTTTTATGAGAAATTAATAAAAAAATATTTTTTTTTAGAGTCAATAATTTTTATTTTTTGCAGAAATCTATCGGATTTCGATTATGCGCCTGAGATTCATTCACGAATTTTGGCAAATTCATTAGCAATACAAGAACGGCAACTCGCTACCACTGCTGTTCGCTTTTAATCTCAATATATATGCATAATTGTGCAATTTTTATTGATGTTTTTTTTAAAGATAAGCATTATGTCAATCATATACAGCGCCTTTCATTTTCTATTGTTTACTTATGGATATATGCGCTCATTGAGTTGATTAAAAAAATTTGATCGTATGAAAAATTTGAGACAAATTTTGCCATATTTTTCGAACATTCAATAGATATGAAATCAAAATCATCGACCTCTCAATGTGATGGAATTTATCCCTCATATAGTAGCATATTCAGTGTTATCTTTTCAATTATCACTAAATTTTAAGAAAAAAATTTCTGAAAAATTCAACTCAGAAATATTCCATTCGTTCATTTTTGACGCAAATAGATCCACCCAATAATTGGGAAGTATTCAATAAGCGCATAATATTAGCACAAAATATTGAAATTGCTGTTTTTTTTTATTTCGATCTCTTTACTAAAGTCACTGTTATATTTGTCTCTACGCCCAAATATACGTATATATTTGTGTCGTTTGCTATAGTCGTTGTTTGTCGTTCAATGATTCGATTTCATATTGAAACCTAATTCCACAAGCATTATTATTCTTTATATATATAATAAATTAAATTCTCTTTTTTTCGGAGTATAATTAAATGAATTCTTTATAAATGATTTTAATAATTTGCTCTATATTATGAGCATATAATAGAGATAGCATATTTTAGTGCTTGTAACAATTGTAAAACATCTGAGAGAAATATGCTAAAATAATCAATTTCTTATTTAAGTATATTTCTTTATTAAGTTTCACATTTGTTTTATGGCCTCTTTGAGATGATTATTCATTTATTCAATTATTCGCTTTCAATAAAAAAAAAAAGAATTTCAATATGGAATAATATTGTTTATTTTTTATTGTCGTATATTGAACGATTTTCTAATAATCGATAAATGAATGCAAATTGTTGAGCTATATTATGCTGAAGAATTATGGAATCACATTAAGCTAAACTAGCTCGTAGCATATTTTTCCCCTATGGTGATGGTGTACGCTTAATTGCCCGCAAACCTGACCATCGATCCGCCAGACCTAGATTCTGAAGTGGATCCTGAAATAGATCCTGAAATAATAGCCGTGATAGTTGTGCGGCTATCCTGATGCCTGAAATGAAAGTCACCCTTATATGGTTGCAAGGGAAGGATAAGAAGAGTGCAAAATCTCTACTGGATTTTGCACACAACACTACAAATTAACGTCTTACGCAACGAATTTTCGCATCTGAAAAGGGGAATATAAATTCCTCAACATCATTATTTGTATTCATCAACCTGACAAGTGGTGATGAGTCATTACATTGACCGCAATCGCCGGTTAAATTGGTTTGATTTCACCGCAAACTAAACCAGTTGAGACAGGTTTCTTCACCGGAAATAACCTATCGAAGTGTGCAGTCCATTCCATTCGTCGTGATGATGGGCTATCTAGGTTTGTTTAGATAGAAACAAAACTACTATATTCAAAATGCAAAGGCACAGGCAAGAAGCTACCAAAGCTTCGGTTTTACGCTTACCAACGAAAATGGAGTAATAAGTTGACAAGCTCATTTCAATATCCGCAGCGACATCTGTTTTCTGAGATTCAAGAACGAAGCTGGAATATATCGTGACCGTTTATTAGCTCTCCTCTTGAATAAATAAGCTACCAAACAGGTAAGTTTCAGGTGAGAATTCTTACCTGCTCAAGCCTAACGCTTCATCCAGAATTGCAAAAAAATAAAAAATAAAAAATAAAAATATTTAGCGAACAAGTTATGGCATCTCATCGAATAAATAATACTGCAATTTACTCATCACATATTAGCGATGCTATAGAACTTATTCGATTGATAGCTTATCCGATTAAAAGGAGAGCTGATAAAGGATTACGACATATTTCACGACTTCAATTTCATGCCTCTTATAGCAGATATTGATGCATTCAAACGAATTTTCTTGAGGTAAGATTTTACACGAAAGTATAAGAGAGCCAATCGATATGGATTATCAAATATGCTAGGACAGAGAATAACACTAAGAGAGAATATAAATAATATTAGTAAATAATGGAGAAGATGAGCAATGAGGGATATCGATAAATATGTAAACATCGGGTGGAATATTATGTTGCTAAGTTATAATTATCTAAACAACTTAAATAAATTTTATTCGCATCAACTTTTGTAATCGCAAATAAAAAAGAATAAAACCATTACTAGGCAATAAACAAATTATCGGCTACCAATAATGAGCAGAAAAATTTCTTAATCACTCATGAGCAGTGAGTGACCTTACACCTT
>JAARMF010000759.1:0-10068 GCA_022844705.1 Toxascaris leonina | reverse complement strand
AAATAATGGAGAAGATGAGCAATGAGGGATATCGATAAATATGTAAACATCGGGTGGAATATTATGTTGCTAAGTTATAATTATCTAAACAACTTAAATAAATTTTATTCGCATCAACTTTTGTAATCGCAAATAAAAAAGAATAAAACCATTACTAGGCAATAAACAAATTATCGGCTACCAATAATGAGCAGAAAAATTTCTTAATCACTCATGAGCAGTGAGTGACCTTACACCTTTGACCTTAACGATGTTGACCTATAAGCTTGACCAAGTGATAAATTCGAGTGCTCAAATGATGCTAGGATGAGTCGAGTAGAACTTATCAACAAATTACAAGTGGAGAATCGTTCCTACACATAAGCATGCAGAAGCCATCTAAATACGAGTATCTGTTAGTAGATGCATATTTAGGTGCAGATTATTCATCCGAATATTTGATGATGACTCATTCAGCTGGTCGAACAACTCATCATTAGACCAATGAAGTGGTCTGTGTACTCAATCGTCGTCCACTCGATCGGTGATTGATTTTGTCACGATGTTGGATGCGATAGATGTGCACTTCAGTGTTTACTTGAAGTATCTACTTACTTAAGATATCGCATCAATTATGGTATAGAATATTATTGTGATGAAAGAAATTAAAGATTTATAATAATAAGAATAGTTTGGTAAGTCCTAAAGGGTGCTTTCCTGTGATATCTACAGATCCAGAGGGTGCTCCATCGCTGCGTTGGTCAGTGATTGGCGATTGAGAAGTCGACTATGGAAACGAAGAAATTATAGGAGAAATAGCTTTTCGTTTCTTAGGCAAGCATAGCTAATTTCAAATGAGACCTCCAGCTCTTACTTGTATCCACAACACAAACATTTTGTGCATATTGCTTTCATTTTTTTTTTGTGCTAAACGGCTGTCAAGTAATATAGCACCGATGGGATGAAACACTCACGAAATATTCCGCATAAAAATGAGTGAAGAAACGTGCAAAAGCAACTTGTAGCAAATGATCGTCTGTATAGCAATCATTCGGCTAATCACTTTCACAAGCTGTCAACAAGAAGTGATGTGGAACAGAATTTTAATATGTAGATCAGCTCAACAGCTTCCATAAAACTTTAAAGTCGGGCATTTTTTCAAGAGCCGATGGAGGAACGTGAAATATGTGCACATAATGGTCATTAGGTTGGGACAGCCTTACAGGCATATAGACAGACAGACATGCACATATCCATGACGGATGGGTAGACGTACACATACCTCTGGTAGAGAGACAGACAGACACATACTTATAGCAGACAGGCAGACATACACATACTCAGGTGCATAATGCGATACGACGCCGTCTCCATACGCTTCTTCAAAGGAAGTCTGCAAGACTTATGAAACGTAGCAAAAGGCAGTGTGAAAATAGTATATGTTTTGCGGAGGTAACTTTCAGGTGCAAGCTTAGATGCAGATTACATTTATTCAGCATATTTTGCGCATTAGCCTCAGGTAAACCTTAAAAATGGTATCCTCATAATGCACACCATTTTCACATATTCTGTTTGCTTTATTTTGTTGTCACTTGGAGTGCAATTGCATGCTTTCTTGCTTTCGTAGTTTACGGGAAGAAATATGGAGAGTAAGATCGGCTGTGACGTTTATATGGGGCGTTGCTTGGATGCGATGAGAGCTGAGTATTGCGAAAGATAGAAAGATTTGCCAACTGCATCGATGGCGAGAATGATGAAATCGATGAAATCACACCTGTCGAAGGTATTCAAGGTGTCTTATGAAAGTATTCTCTGCAATTTCGATAAGGCATTCTCCTCAACGCTGCAAATCTTTGATGCCCTCAAATAATATTCAATAGCGAAATGAAGAGAACGTTGTCGTTCATCGAGGAAGCGATCAGTCGATATGAGTGTTTAATTTGCATAATTGTGACTCATATTGCCGATACGTATTCCTAACTTCTTGGATCTGCTAAGAGGTCTTTATCATCGCGTTTAACAGCACAATATGGCATTGACGCATTCATCGATGACTTCTTATTGCGAAAAACAAGTGCGAACGATAACTAATCATTCAAAGATCGATGAAAACTCCATCGGTATACGTTGCAACGAATCCGGATTCGTTCCCCCCTCCCCCCTTGCTCTCTCCACAACAAAGCTTTTATCGGTCATCATCAAATATATAAATCTATGTTGAATAAATAATTTACTATAACTGATGGCGTCAATTATATTTATATTCTGGAAGAAAAATCTATAGAAGCAAAAATAAATTTAATACTCAAATTTAAAATGCTTTATTCTCTATATTATAATTTATTTATTATAATTACTTATTTTATGAGAAAACTATTAAAAAAATTAATTAGTTTGAAGGTTTTTAATTTTTATCGTTCGCATTTCTATTAATTTCATCATTCTCGCAATAGAAACCTTTAAACGTCGAACTATTTTGATTGTCATAAATCAACTTTTCTGCTAATAAATTCATACCTGCCCAGGTAACAACAACAAAAATAATACACATATTTATGCGCTATATATAAAATATTAGTACTAGAGAGGTCAAAGTACTAGAGACGTTTTGCATCTTTCATGTAGTATTTCGATCATGAGTGGCTCTACAAATATGCAATAAATTATGCAGATATTATTAACGAAAATATGCTCGTTGATTTGTTGAATTTTGATGCAAATTTGTTGTGCCTTCGATTTATTGCCGACGATAGAGAGATTTATTCTCAAATCGACGAATAAATAAAAGAGTACAAATAAGCACTACGATGAGTCATGAAATATGGAAGCAGATTCCTGCAAGCTTTTCACTTATGATCATTAGCTTAGGCGGATCAATCATATGAATCTTAGGCCGTTTATCATCCATCGGTTGTTTCAAAGGCTAGGTCAAATCGCGATCGTAGAAGCAATAGTCCGTACATATCACATTTTCAGAGTATTTCTAAAGTATTTACCACATCAATTCATTCATTATTTTTGTTTTTGAATAAAGTTTCCTGGTTGTTTTTTTGCAATGATGCCGTTGCAGTTACGGTTATGACGTTGGACGATTTTGGCGACACAAATGTGGAACTTCCTTTCTTTTTTCTTTGCCGGAAAATCATTTTTCACTAATGATCGCCGAACATCTATGTGTAAATATCGTTTTTTTCACTGTGCTACAGAATACACCGACTCAAAGGCTTCGATATGAATAGCCTAGCGAACACCACCTGTACAGGTTGAGGTAGTCTATCGATGAAGATGGATATAGCCAAATGACTTCCCGATAGTATCACAAAGCGAATGATCAGTAAATGTCACTCTATAACGAAGTGTCGATGAAATGAGCAACGTCAATTGCATGGCCACACTCAATATGTCATTTCCATTTTTGATAAATGAAACATTAAACGTCGGAAAAAAAAAATGCTGTCACACTCTCAACAACTTCCTTCCTCTGCGGCCAAAAAGAAAAGAAAGAATCCCGGAAGTAAATGGGTTCAAATTCTTATCCATCTTATGCCTGAGCGAAAATATGACTTTGGAAAACTTGTCTGTCCATTGTAGATGCTTCAAAAAAAGACGATACCACATACTCGATATAATCGAATGACTTATTGGTATAGAATAAGGAATCGTTGAAAAGCTTCCTTTATTCTCCGCCGAATTTTGAGATCGATTCGCTTATGAGGTTTTTATTCAGTGCAATCGCAAAGACTTGGCCCACGTTTCTATAATCATATCAATTCATATCCATTCTCATTCATTCGTCTATTTCTTGTTGCAGTTGTTTCTCTGAAGGAAATACCTCTTATAATAGTTCATCAAAATTTAAAGACAGCGCGATATTCGAACTCAGCAATTTCATTCGTTTCTGATGGAAACGCTTAAAATGAAGGGATATTTCCGTCACATAAGAAAACAACACCTCTAGTTGAGAGAATCGGACCACTACTCCGCCACCGTTGTCATTTACTGCAACAGATAGAGCTGAATGAAAACATGAATGCCTTATTCAATAAAAGACACTGTCCGATACCCTAATGGTCGATAGCTCAGCGGTAGAGCCTTCACTTGTTAAGCAAAAAGACCCGGGTTCGATTCCCGTCTTGTCTCCCAAGGGATCGCCAGAAGGTTGACCACCAAGAGTTCCAGAAATGTGGTCACAACAGCCATGTGTGGTTGTCAGCTGCATCGATATGGGAACCGATGAAACTACAGCTGTCTCCGTATCTTCGTATCTCATACCCTAATATCGGATAATAGCACAATGTCTCTTTACTACTAATCACCTTCAAATTTCATTCGCTTAAAAAACGCATCTACGTGAACATTTCCACATTTTGTCCCGGATTTTGTCGTGGATTATCCTGGATTGCTCCTTTCTGTTCGGCGACTAAACGAAAGCTACTTATCAACATTCCTTTTCTCTATGCCATAGAAATTTGCATATCGATCGGTCTTATTATTAATTTTGTTATCCTCGAATATTCTTTCATCGAGTTCCTTAGCATATTGCTGCAAATTTGTGTAAAATAAATCGTTTGGCTAAAGTTCAAAAATGACGTCAGAAGAGTTGTTTACAATATTCGAACAATAAAGAGAATCTGATAAAGAAAGACTTCTCGAAGAGTAAAATGAATTTGAACTTGAAATTGTATATGCTGAACAACTGAACAATTGAATAAGCATGGCAGCGTAAAATTTTTCATTGTACTCTCTAAGAGTTATTCTATAATTCTCTTCTTTTCTCATTATCTCTAAATATTCTTTGTACTTTTCTCTACACACACACAAAATTGTTTGCAATATAAAAATGAGAATATTTTTTTATGGGAAATATTAGCAACTCAGCACCACTAAATACTAAAGAATCGATAGTCATCAGTAAACATATACAATTCATCTATTAATGTTTTATATAAAATTATTCTTATTTATTTATACTGCTATAAAATTTGATATCATCCAATCTCATTCAACTAAACAACAATTATTATATTAATTTCACCTATAAAGTTGAACGATAGAATGGAATTCGTTTGGAAAACGATAATAATAAGGGCATTAGTCACACATATCGATAAAATGAACTATGCAGTAGATACAAAGATACAAAGACAGCTGTAGCTTCATCGATTCCCATATCAATGCAGATGACAACCATACATGGCCGTTTTGATCAGATTTCTGGAATGTCTTGTGGTCAACCTTCTGCCGATCCGTTGGGAGACCAGCCGGGAACCGAACCCGGGTCTCCTCGCTTAACAGGCGAAGGCTCTACCACTGAGCTACCGACCGCCATGCGGTAGATGCGGATCGAATTTCGTTCGTGTTTAATTGAACTTTATCGGAATTCGAAACTTATTTCTCGAAGAATGTGGTATAGCACGAGTAAATAATTATCCCTAAAGTATGGAAGCAATATTAATGGCAAAAACTCTATCTCATGAACCCGAGTGAAGAAATGGTGGAGAGGTGATCCTCATATTGGTGGATCGGTAATTATAAACCAAACGATGGTTGGTTAGTGGGAATGAAAATACCTCTCAGAAACCAACGATATTGAAAATGATGGTGATAATTTTATTCTTGAATGATATTAGAAACAAAAGTTTTATGTATAAAATTAAATTCCACAGCGATAGGGAGTGGAAATTATTGCAGAAATAAACGTTTTCAATAGAATCATGTTTATTTAATTCTTAATTTTTTCTTCTCATATTCACCTTAATATTTTCTTGCTATCTACTCGTTTTACGCGCTTCTTAAAGATTTCTTTTGCAAAAAATCTCCTATGATATCTTCATTTTTGAGCACATTTGTCTGTGTGTTTGTCCGATGCGTGTCCATCGTCTCCACTTTGGAAACTATAGAAACAGGGCTTGTCGATGGTTACGTTGCCCATAATATGATCGCTTACTATCGCCATCTACACTAAATTCGATGCTGATCGAGCAATTCTGCACACAATTATAGACATTTAAATTAATAAAACGTTTGTGAATATTTTTCACCATCCGGACTTTTATACTTCAAAAGTCTGTTTCGAGCAAGAGGAATCTTTTCCAGAGTGTTTCTGTGAGTGATTAGATTAGGCATCATTCTATACATTTCAAAAATCAAATAAATAAATAAATAAATAAATAAATAAATATAAATAAGCAAATAAATGAATAAAAAAATAAATAAATGAGTAAATAAATAAATAAATAAATAAATAAAGGCATCATTCCATAATTTTTTCTTAAGAATTTGTTTGCTCAATGGTTATTTATGTGAGCTAGAAGAAAAAACACACCATTATTTCGACTGCGAATTTTTTATCTTTATTTTTTTCATCGTATTCTTCTGCAACCGGACGTCTAAGAATATAAAGGAGCCCATTGCCAATGAATCCTCATCGTAGGCACTCACTATCATCTTTATTTATATTTTCCTACTCAATATAAATGTTCGAATTATATATAAAACGATCGAATAAAACCTATTATTAGGGAATTGCTCAATGTTAACTTTAATGCACCGAAATTGAACCGAACAAAAACACAACGAACTATTTTTTATGTGAAGGGATAAACGTAATGACAAAAAAAAAGCCAAATGCCGTCCAATTGTTGTGATGACCTNAAATGCCAAATGCCGCCCAATTGTTGTGATGCCCTTTTAGTGTTCGAGTGAAAAAAAAAACTCTCAAGAGAAAAAAATCATGTGTAAAGTAATCTTATCTTTGCAAACAATCTTCGATGAAACGTTAGCTAGCTAATGAATTGACGGAAATATTTGCAATCATATACGTATCCTCTCATATTTACGAATGGAGCCAAATTATGAGCAAAAGTTTAGTGAGATGCGCTAGCATTGTGGAAGAAATATACTTGTAGATGTAAAAATCTCATCAAAACCGATGGAATTGTTGTCTTCAATAATAAAAATAAATAATAAATAATAATTCCATAATTTTTCGCCAGAATTTTGCTCGTCTCATAGAAGAAAGCTCGCTAGTCACTTAAAGCTGAAAAATTTGTAGTACTGAATTTATAGCTTTCAATTTATAGCTTTGTAGCAATTTACAGTTTGTCACTGAAAAGAAAGGATACACAAAATGAGAGGAAACTTGCGTTACACTCACAACTGAAATAGCAGAAATATTTGAAAGCCACTAAAACCTTAGGTAAATTGATGTATTCACACATAGACATACGTATATGAGAGTGCACGAATAAAAATCACATTGAATGACCAACACTTGGCGAGAGGAATTTTTGCAGAAATATTTCATTATACTTGTTGCAAAGTTGCAAAATTCACTCATATTTACACATGTGAGTTGCCCATGACCTTTGAACTCTTATGGTTCATAAATCATGTGGTCAATTAGAATGAATTTACTCATAGAGCTTCATTACCATTGTTTGTTATGAGTTTGAAACATTCGCGCATATAGGTACACTGTCACATGTTGCACAAAAGAAGCCCCAAAAAGCTCGAAATGAATGAAATGGCATCCCACCTATGCTTGTCCTAATCTTCTAATTCGCTTTTATAGCATGGATTTTGCCGGATGGTCTCAACTTATCTCCCTTAAAAGAGGTGATAATAAAATTTGCAGGGTATTATTATCTACACTAGAGGATAGACCCTATGAAAATGTTTCTAATTTGCATATGTAAATTGTAATCGATGCAGACCAAAATGCAGTCTTCGATAGAGAAATTCAATAGGCGTCGGTAGTGTAAAAACATATATTATCACACCTTTTGTTAGGATTTTCGCTATTTCGCTATATTTTCGCTATTCCGGCAACCAATTGATCTGATGAAATGAAATACCATAAATATTTATTGTTTTAATTTTTTGCGCAGTTTTTTTCGTTCATTTCATTTATTTTAGCAAATATCTTACGCGCTAAATACTTGGAACACGTGTGATTTCATCGATTTCTTCATGCTTGCTGTTGGCAGCTTTTCCAGTTTTCGTGATCCTGAGCTCATCGTATCCAAGCAGCACCATAGATAACGTCACAGCCGATCTTACTTTCCGTATTGCTGTGGTCGGTAACTATCAAACGTAGCAATGTTCATATTCACGGCAAAGGATTCCTCCTTGTTTAGAAATTGGGTGATTTTTATACTGACCGGGAATAAACTATTGCAGTATTATAAATTTCTCAAAATTTTCTCTAAAGCAATCTTTGTATCTTTGTAGCGCTCCAAATTTTGGTAGCTCAGTGGTAGAGCCTTCACCTGTTAAACGAAGAGAGCCGGGTTCGATTCCCGGCTAATTTCCTAACGGATCGTCAGAAGGCTGACCATCAGGCGTTCCAAAAATCTGGTTAAAACAGCCATGTGTGATTGTCAGCTGAATTAATACGGGAATAGATGAAACTACAGCTGTCTTTGTATCTTCATAGCAATCAAAATTCCCCCAAAAATTTTCTCTAAAGCAATAAATCTAAAAGAATATGCAAATTTTGATGAGATGGATACGTTATAAAGCATCCTCACAAGTATTGTTTACAGTTGTGTGAGGAAGTGGTGGTTCATTCTCGACATTCATCTCTTCATAAATCATTTTATTATCGGTGATCGCATTTCATATCTGTCATTGTCTTCGATACCTTTACATTTCGACACGAGATGATTGAATTCTTGTCGATCTTTCTGACAGTCTGTGTGGATGTTCCTTTTCACTCGATATAAGGATCGGTAGGCCTGGTCGCCTGGCCAGCGGGGTGGCGTCACTTATTGGCTACAACAATGCAAAACCACGGGCCTCAGTATCCTAATGGAAGCGCATTGTGACCGGCAGCGTCATCGATGTTCGATAGTCCGGTCAATCAAGTGATCAAGTAATAAGGATCGGTATAGGAAGGATTGTCACTCCAGTCCTCTCTCTGCGGCTATCTCAACCTCTAACTCATTGTTGCAGATATATTAAAATTACAGCTATAAAAATTGTAATAAATAATTCAGGTGTTTCAAATTTCGACGTTTACTCGAAAGTATCAAATTGCACCTGATGTTTTCTATATTTTCTCAATATTTCCTGCTAGCATTCTATAGGAATGCTCTCGTTGGGACGATTACGTCTTGATAACCCCACTTCTATTCTCTTATCGTATATGTGTAGCCATGAGGGTGGGAGGGGAGGGGAGGGGGCGAGGGGGGGCGGAATATAAGCAATTATGCTAGATGATGAGGTGAAAACTATTAAGTGCATAGCTTATCTATATAAGCAGCTATAAGCTTTGTATATGTGGAGAGCAGGAAAAGAAATCGTAGTGAATACTTCAACGCATTCCATTTAAAATTGCAAATAATTTCTTTGCTTAGTTAACGACTCTATCTCATCTTATCTATTTAGGTATTTAAGTATCTCTCTAAGTATTTAGGTATTTAGGTATTTAAGTATTCGGGTATTTAAGTATTTAACTATCTCTTAAATGCACATATAATATTCCATGTGATAACTTAGCTAATTTGTACATTACTTCATTATGCTCTTAATGAACGAATGAGCTAAAATTATTGCAAATCTATATCGCTCAGCGTTTCTACGATACCTTTTGGATCGAATATGATGGATTTGAGAAAATGAGAGGAATTAAATTCTGATGTCTTGAAACTTTTACGAAGCTTTTCACTCGTCAAATCCTTGAACTCGTTCACTCTAATTCCATTTCCGTTAGTCGACGGAATATTAATTCCGATTCCGATATGGTACTCAAAAAAATTGAGTGAACTATAGGAGGAAATTAGCTCGAAAGAGAGCAGAGATGAAGCTATATGGCAATTTAATAAGCAAATTGCGATTTTAGTAGTATATCTGCCTGATGGAATAGTGAAGATTTATTCTCGGAGTTGAGTCAAGCATTATATCACACATTTGGAACAGCTTGCGAAGAAAGTTGTGAAATATAAAATTCCCTTATTTACTATTCGATTCGATTTACTAGCGCCGAATTTCTATAATCATATTTATTTTCTTTTGCAGTCAAATATTTACGCATCAACGCATTTCAATGGAAAGGCAATCGGATGAAACACAAGCGGAATGTTGTGA
>JAARMF010000758.1:51000-64699 GCA_022844705.1 Toxascaris leonina | reverse complement strand
TATATATATATATATATATATATATATATATATATATATATATATGATCCTCTTGGGATATATATGTGTATCTTCTTGGGCTTCTCACAGCTGGAACGCAACATAACCTGATCTGACATGTTAAACAAATTGTTAACTCTTTCTCGGCTTTCCTTCACTTGAAAGGATAAGCTCACCTTGCAAGAAGTGTTTTCCCTGTTCCCGGCGGCCCATATAGGAGGCATCCTTTCGGAGGCGTTATGCCCACACGGCGAAACAGATCAGGATTAATTAGTGGCAGTTCCACCACCTGCAGTAGAATAAAATTCAGTCGCTGAAGAAGACATAGTAACTCATGAGCATGAATGGATGGAAAAAACCTTGCAAAACTTATAAGCGCAAATAATCCGTTCTCATTCCTACGTTAGTGATGAACGGCAGAATGAAATATTCACCTATAGCAAGAAGATTATTTACAAACAAAGTCGCCGTCTTTAGTAATCTCATCGAAAATTTTCCTCACCCACCAACACCTCCTCCTGGGTGGTGATCCGACACCCGTTATCACTTATTAGAATTCAAACCGCCCACTCTCTTCAACACTTTTAAAAATCGGCCTTACATATATTATACAAGCGCGCTACTCTTGTAGTAATTCAATCAAAACGGAAATATGGAAAGAGTTAAAATTTTAAAATTTGCGTCGGTCACTGATAAACTCATGAAACTAGGCAAGTGCAAAATAGAGTTTCATAAGCCGGGCAGATGTATGCAACAAGAAAGAACTCATTTCGACTTGATTCCTTCTACACACCACACTACTCTAGCAAACCGTTCTGTTACTTCGCCCAATTTATCGCGGAACTATCCAGTTTTATGCAGGTACTCGTGCCCGAATTTAGCCCAAATCATAAGCACAATGAAGAAATAATATTAGCAATGGAATGCCATTTTACGAAGATGTCGAATCATAGCATCAGCAGACATATGTAAAACCCAACAATAAAGAGGCAGAACTCATGACCTCTCTGAGTTCGCGAATCTGCTCACTTAGACCACCAACTTCAGAGTAAGATATGTTGCCCGGATCTTCGTGGCTCATCTTGTAGACAAGAGGATCGACCTCACGCGGCAACTGGCGCATTATTGTTAACGTTGTCATATCCAATGCAACACGCGTCCCCTGGAATGGAATTTTTTTTGCTTCAAGCAAAATTCACTTCGAGTTTTCACTCTATACCGTACGAAGTTTTCAAGTGAGAATCGGAGATACGTACTCCTCCCCAAACCTAATTCCTAGTGGTGTGCCATAAGGAATTATCCTGAGCCCTGTTTCGTTCCTCACACATATTAACGATGCTTTTGAATAACACTCTCTGCAGTAACAAACATCTCAAAATTTATTGGCGACTGCATGATCCTACCTACGACCCTCACATTCTGCAAATGGTTGGAATTACGGCAGCCAAATGTTTTCCATGAAAAACGTCATGTGCTCCATATCCACTTTAAGAATGGATGTTTTTTCAGGTCTGGATGCGATGTTCTTTCTGCTATAGATAGTGTTCGTGACCTTGGTAGTATAATAGACTCTAAACTTCAATGTGGTTGTAGCGCTCCACTGCTGCTGAAAACTGGTCAGAAATTGCAAACTGTTTTCTCCGGGCTTTAAAGCAAAGATGTATTAAACAGATCGAAATGCCATTATCGTCTATTGCCGACTCATTTTGAAATACTGCACTCCCGTGTGATCTACTTACTTCGTTTCTGATATCATGCTGCCAGAGAACGTCCAAGAACGCTTCACGCTCACTGCTTTTCGCACAATTCATCGTGGTCCATGTCAGTCTAATTATGCTACGATGCTAGAAAGCTTTAACTTGGGATCATTGGAATATTGCAAGCTGCATTTCGCTTAGATTATTCATTATAATAATACTGTGTTCGGCTTTTCTGCCACATCGCTGTCACAACAGTTTCAATTTGCTCTTCCTCAGCAGTCGACGTGCACATCAGCTCCAGCTCATCAAAAGACGATGCAGTAAAAACAACGTTCTGTATAGTTTCACGTTGCAGGAATCTGGAATCTGCTTCTCTTTGATATTGTTAATGCACCTACTCCTTCAGCCTTTAAACTGCTGCTGCGTCGTTTCAAGCAACATACTATTGCTACTTTCACATATTAAATTCAATTAGCCTAAACTGTGCCTTTGAAAAATGTTTTTCTCCTTCTTGCTGTTCATGCTTATTTGCTTTTCTGTTTTCCCATTTCGGGACATAAAAAATGAAAACATTCATGCACACATGTAAAACGATGCCTCAATAGACAAGCAGAGAACTTAACTAAACTGGGAGGATTCTTCTGGCTCCCCGCATGACACCACTGATGAAAAGATTGGCACACTAAGAGTTTAAGACTCATCGTTCACCAATAACGGCCACTGGCATTCACAGTATTAACCATTAGGGAGTAATTATTATTGTTGAGATGCCGAATTGAATAGCAGATCCGACGTGGCAGAGATGCGATAACGACATCACATAAATCCCAACCTTAGGTTGCGGTTCTCTGAACGAATGTCACTACTCCTCACCTCAACAGCAGAAGAAAGATCATGATTTTCCAAAACTACATTAGAGGCGCTATTAACGCCTGTCAATGCAGCATATTTAGACGAACTCTTTCAGAAAATTTTGTTTGATCTGTCTGAAATAGTGTAGACAAATTAACCCATCGACTCGCCAGTAAGCTCAAGCAACAAGGTTCAGAATGGTGGCCGCGGTAACCACCCTAGGTTCAGCTCAAAAACACCGCTTAAAGCTAGTAGCCTGTTCCAGAATCAGTCCTAATTTGAATGTCGTCGGTAGAAACATAAAAGTTTTTATCCTCCATTTCTCTCCAAGGAAAACAGATCAGATCAACCATTTTTTGGAACGTGAGTTCTCCACAGAACCAGAAGCAATCTTCATGTATATTGTTCCAACTCAGCTCCACCTTTTCTTGGGTGAACAACAAAGCGTACCTGCTTAAGAGCTTCCTTATTAATAGAGCGACGACATCCGACCACATAGCGGGGCCCATTGGTCGCCTTCACAATGAACTTTTCTTCGGTAAGTTGCTTTAGCACTTCGCCAACGATCTGGCCCACAGATTGCAGCGATTTTATGTCGTTCTCGGATTTGTCATGCTCCTTTTGCATCTCTTGTTCCTTAATTCATCGTCTTTGAATTAAACTTTAGCTACCCACAGATGGATTAAGTAATAGGTCATCCCCCCTCCCCAGTAGAACAGATGCGGGGGACCTATTTACACATGTGACATTTGTGCCAACGAGCATATGCTTGCGGAGACAATACCGAGTAACGCATGCGCCTGTTGCGCAAAAGTTCAACCATGCAAGATTTTAGCCATGAAAAGATATGACAATGTTCTTCCAATATCTTTTTTCATCAACATCGACTGGATTGCATCCAGAAAATTCTATCAAAAAAGTCGTAAATGTGTACACAGTGACGAAGTGCGGAGATGTGACAGAAGAGGAGGAAGGTGCACAGAAAAGCAGCAAATGGCAGATGTTAACATAAAACAGGGTTTTCAAGTTTCCCACCTCCAAATTTCACTTCCGCCATGGACGAATTCGTCGCATTCCACACGAAAAGCTCTAGTGTATTTCTACAATTCCTGCAAGAAATTTCAGCATAAATCCATTAGTTTCACACACCCACCAGGAAAAACTTTCAGCAGGGTGCCAAATCCTCTCCGCACTTCTCATCACGAATAAAATTGATCAGCAACGATGCGAGACTATACCTTCTTGCGGAGTTCTTTTAGGCGTTGTTCCACCTCTCGATATTCAACCAGCTTGCGTCGATATGCAGCGAGCGCTTTTGTCTTTTCATCATCGGTCGTGGCACTTGTTGCAGTCATCTGCTCGACCATTGAGACTCTATATTCAAAAATGTGCATAAATAGCAAAACAAGAGTATTCGGTAATTCTTCACTTCCAATTCCTATCCCCTGAATCCACAAAGTTTGTCCGAGATATTTACATAGCCAGGGCCAAGCTTCACCCATGACTATGTGCTTACATACAAAAAACCGAGTCCTCGTCCGAATCGCGACCAAGACTGAGGGTAAGGTCGGGTTTAACTGTCCTCCTTTTATATTTTAGGAGAGTAAAAGGGTACTCAACATTCGTTCAATCGTCAGTGACTGTGGAATAACTACACACCTTTAGAGGTGCAAACTAAGCATCCCCATAAGCTCTAAGCAACACTGCACCAATTGGCGGCCACTAGTCTGGGGTATAGAAGGAACCTTTTTTTCAAAACATGTAAAGCATGGAAGATAATAAGAAAACAAAAAATTAAACTAGTGGCTGTCCGATTAGCTTTTATTTTCCGTCATCTAAGCCACTGTTTTCTGTTTTCTAACATAGCTCTATCGCAACCGCGATTAGTCACACTGGGTAGGATACGTAACCCCTCCCCTTCTCTACCTCCTAAACCAATATTGAGTGTACACTTGCACCATACGACCACAGCCTTTTGTAGTTGGCTACTAAGTCAGCTACAAGAAGGCAAACAGTCAAACAGCTTGCGCGAAAACAAATCTACAATACTCCCATTGGATGAACTCATCCTCAACAACCACCTCTTCAACTCGAAACGGCGTTTGGCAAATTGATGACATACAACTGAGCAGATGGCCGATTCTCTTCGTTGAACTTTCTCACCCGCGACCGCCAAACGAGCAAGAGCAGGGAAAAATATAGCGAGTAAGGGGGTGAGCACAAGTCAATGAAATGGGTTTGAGAGAGGCGGAAAGGGTCCTCAATGGCTATCGAGGTTGTAACATGATCATCCGAACAAGAAACAATGGGGCGGTGATTTTACGTCATTCCTGTTGGCAGAGAGAATATAAAATAACCGCGCATAAGGTGAAACTGCAAAAACGCTCCCAGCTTGCCGTGTTGTCCACTTTCTTGATCACCACAAAAAGTACTATATAACGGTGCGATAAAAATATTTCGTGATCGGAGTTTGAGTGAAGCGCATCTCTCGCCCAGTGTGAAGAAAAAATGCTTTTATATAACAGTGACAGTACCCACTGTGTTAATTTAGCATATACAAACCTGGAATGACTAGTGCTCGCTCACGACGACAGCGAATCAAACAATAGCAACGATGGGCTGCACACCTTTTAACGTGAACACTGTATTATGCTAAATTGTTACATAACACGAGTTGAGAGTGCTTTAATCCCTCCTCCCCAAATTTATTGCGATATTGGCTGTAACGGATGGGGGGATGGGGAAAGGGGGAGAGTAGTAGGGTGCTGGGGGAAGACCTGGGGGAAGACTGGCAGGATGAGGATCAGAGGCTGCAAGTATGCATGATTTCGCTATCACTAGTTTGGAAATGGCTGGAACTAAGGTTGCTCAAGGGTCACTATGGAAAGTCATTGAAAGTGGCAGTGAAATGATCACTAAGTTGCGACTTCATACAATGTGCGGCTGTGTTGGCTGGCAGGGCGATTAAGTCAGCGATGGCTAAACGTGGTCCTACCAAATATGCAGATCAGGCTGGAAAGCCTATCAGGGAGAAGTCGACCTGCCTTTTGCTAGTGGAGTGTACAGATTGACCAGAGGGAAAATATATACAGACCGACAAGCAGACGGACATAACACGACCGTTTCTATAGTAGGCAACCTTCATAGGCTTTTCAAGCTTTTCATGCTCGACCAATATAACCTTCGACCCTCTTGAGGCCTTGGGTACTTATTTAAATTATCAAAAAATACCACGTGACGGACTTGAACCACGTAGCAGTCTTTCTGCGGCAGTCCCCACGCAATCCAGCATCCATCCCATCAGAAAAATGTTGACTTCCATGCAAATTGCGTGGCTTGCACGTGTAACTACACATTAAAGCGATTAGATGCGCCTGTTGCGAATGAAGATTTAATATCTTTGCAAGATGAAGTCCGCATTTTTTTCAGAAAGATTCGAGCTGTTTAGTGGCTCGAGTGGTTGGTTTTATCTGAATGCATTCAGTGCTGATAGGCTCAGTAACCTCAAACTCGTCGTCTTTGTTTCCCTGTTTTCGGACGAATGCCACCCCAGTAGCTTGATAAACTCACACTTGCCCTTTTTTGTTCTTTAGTTCTTTATGCCGAGTCATTTGAAGAAATAAAGCACAAAATGGAATGGAACAACGAGGAGCTAGCAATGAAAATTAAGGAACGAATAGCTCCGAAACACGATTACACCGGTGTATTTGTCGAAGAACATTCGTAATGAACAAGCATTTGTAGAATAAACCCCTCTGGCAAGAAGCGCACAACTGCATCGCCACCGTCCCCCTCCTCCACCTTATTGGACTGTCCTGCAAAGAGACATTTACAGAATGGGCATGAAATACTAAAGTTGGAATATCATAGGCCTCATTGTAAGTAACAAGCACAACAAACAAAAAATGTTATATTTATTCAGCAACGTTTCAATGAAGAGGCTGATGAAGAGACGAGCAATAACATCTACTATCACCAATTATTTATTCGGCACCCTTGCGGACATGTCGAAGAGCCGTAACGTCATGGTCGCTTGCTATGAATACCTCGACGGCATCTGGCGAGATTATAATATTGCGGTTATTTGCGTCGTTAGCATGCCGAAGGGCGCTCTTCTGTGGAGGAGGTACTTTTTTTCCACGCCAGAGTGCGATCTGGAAACAAATGCTGTATACTTTACACTTTGTGAGCACTTTTAAGCAAAGTGGAAGCGTTATTCTATCGACCCCTGCAAAAGCACATCTTTAGTCCGCTAATTGCCAACCATATTGTTTATTTTAGATAAAAGCAAAATTTGTAGTTAATTACTTAGAAGTGAACAAGCGATTGGACTGTCATCGAAGCAACCGAACAATTTCTCTTCAGTGCTAATCAATACAAAAGCTGTTCATTGTCGTAAAGAGTACCGTGAACGTTCCGCAGTCACGAATCGGTCAACAAATACATGACAGCCGCAAGCTGGTTCCATCGAAGGAATGCCTGAGGCTATGGTCGTGAGGGTCCAGTTGTGAAGGGTCAGTTCCCTAAATTCTTCGCCAAGGTTCCTCTCCCGACAGACTCACTCGAAGACTGCTGGATCAAGAATAGTCCTAGTGTGATGTGGGATTCTACTTTCTCGAATAGTCCAGAGTTAACGAAGAGTTCTGAGGGGTCCCGAAGAGCCCTTGATCACGCTCCCAGCATCACGCTCCTTGTGGCAAAGTCCCTCCCCCGAGTTAGCGAATACATAAATGAATGGAGTAATCATTTCCAAGATTCGGTTGAAAAAGTTGCCCTTCAGTGGAAATCGTTCGCAGTTGGACAAAAAAGCTGCAACTAAGTGGAGTTTACCTGCTTTTGAGCAATCTCCTGTACGTCACTGGGCATCTCAACTTGAGCATCGTCACCTGCACCTCTCTCAATCAGCAGTCGTACCTTAAATAGTATTTGGAAGTAGTTCATGAGCACTATCACCTTCAAATCAGAGCTTTTCCCTTCTATGCAGCCTTGAAGCTTCGATTAAATATAGCTGAAAGTGAGACCTGTCTGTTCGAAAGAAGTCCATTGAGCATCCAGAATGTTAACATTGACTTGCTGGCGATTGGCTGTCCATTCACTTCCCTAAAACATTGTCGATACCATCAATGACGCTTAATTGCAAGTGGACTTGACGACTCTATAGCAAATTCACCCTCATATGTCAATTATGGGCATGAACTGCTGCAAATATACAGTTGTCTGCGCATTATACAATATTTATATACCGCCATGTCTTTAGAGCCGTTTAGTGAGGTCAAATAATTAGGAAAATTTTCAAATCGATGCAACTGACCGATCTATCTATTTGACCCTTGATCCTCCGACTAATTTCGCTCGAAGAAAACATGGAACATCCTAAAGCCGAAACAGGATCAGCATTTGGGTAGTAAAGGCGAGTAACAACAGCGAAGTAAGTTATATGTGCTACCGAATGATGTCACCGGGACGGAGATGTATCGACGCCAGGCTACCAGGATTCACCTTTGTCACTTTCACTCTCTCTTTAGCGTCGTACTTCACTGCCAATCCGAGAATGTCATTTAAGTCGACGTCCGGTGATATGCCAATAACTAGATCCACCTTAAGCACAATTTTGAGGCCATCAGAAGCTTCTCTTGAGTTTCCGTTCCAGGCTAATAAGTTAACTACCGCGAAGGAGCAATATCAATATAATCGCCTTCACATAGCAACAGGTGACTATTTCCAGCAAATTCTTCCATTAAATGTTGACATATCTAGCAAAGAGAGGATCGTGCAAAGCAAGGTCGGTGATCCGTTCGAGCAGCAGCACAGAGCAGACACCCTGACAACGGCTATCAGATCTCACAATTACGGTTGGTCACGTACAGCTAGATAATAATAAATTTGATATAAACTTGCGCTGGTTCAAATACTATGCAAACGATACCGTCGCAGTGTTAATGAAAACCATGCCAACCTTAGCAATATGATTGTCGGCAAAATGTTCACCAGCGCTAACCACTGAACTAAGCAATGTCGTGAATCATATGTCGTCGTATTTCCATGCACACTCTAACCCCCTTGATTTATGGTAATGACGATAGGGCAATAATGAACGTTGCTATATTTTGTGTTGGCGATACCCTTTTATTGCATATTGATCAGCGACAAAGTATTTGCTTCGATGGCCACTTAGTGAAATGGTGAAATTTGACTGAATGAGTACGATACTTTCGAGAATTTCACAAACGAAACGTGCAACGCCAACCGTATACAACTCGACGGCACGCATCACCTTCAGTCCACGGCCTTTCTCGACCAACAGTGTTTCCACTGTAGTACACTTGTGCTTTGAGCGCGAATAATTATTTCTTCTTAGCGTGACCTGTGCTTCCTGAACTTGCGTATAAACTAGACAGCTCGGTTATCCTTGACCTCCAAGTACACTATTCATCTACTTTCATGGGTCCTCACAATGACTACGCATTAACAAAGTTTGAGCCACATGAATCTAGAAAAGCAGTGCAAATGGAAAATTCCATCAGATTCTGAAGAAAACATGATCGCATCAATTATTTTCGCTTAAGCAACTTTTCCCTTTCCCAACATTCCAATTAATTTCCTACCGATTTTCACAGGGAATTCAACAGTCAGATAGTACTGCTGAAAAATTAGGAGCATTGTGTTATGAGCTCAGAAACAAGTTTTCTGCAAAATTATCAACAAAATCGAACACCACCTGAGATGGTCTTTTAAGTATTCTGTTGAGCGTTTCAATATCCTTTGTATGCTGTTTGTTTATTGCAACGATTTCATCACCCACCCCTACAAGACCCATCGCGTTGCCACCTGGTTCCACAAAGGTGATCTGAAATACAGCCTACTTTATTTTAGATCGTTTACAAATTATTCGTTGCAGTGCTTCTTAAAAAGATAATACAGAGAACGTTTTGCAGCATGCAAAGTTTTCGCACAACCATTTCGTATGTTCGAATAGCCGAACTTTGCGCGTGCCTATTATGACCGATATGCATAAACGAACTTGTTACGTATTGACGAATAGTAGTTCGTTTTTCGCCCGGCTTGATCTAAAACTTCTGTTTCGAATTGATTTCTTCAGGAATCGATAGACTGGGTTGCGTGATTTTTTTGGGCTTGTTGAAGCAACGAAGGTTACATAGCCACTATATTTCACAGATTTTACAGTTTGCTCCAGCATCAATTTCCATAGTTTGAGAGAGCATTTGTGAAACGGAACACGAACGGAATGTCCATTTGCAATCTTAGCGTCTCACTTTCGTATTACAACTAAAAAAACCGAGCAGGTGAAACTTTCACCTTCTCTTTCCTCTTCCCCCCCCCCCTCCCCCTCCCTGTTTGGAAATGGATAATAATTGCGGCTGCTTGGAGACGTACGTTTGAATGGCGCCTCAAGCGAGCTATGCACGCATAACGTTCAGCATTTGCAACTTGAACAGCAGTCATGCGAAGATTCCGCATGATCATAAAGACCACCTTAAAGCGTTACAATAGATTCATTCATCTGAATTATTCTGATCGAATGATTGTAAGGAGAGGTATTGCAAATAGTGATGAGTCTTGAGACGTGGCTGGCAACAGTTCAGCAGCAACAAGCAGATTTGCGCACAAAGGGAGGAGGAGAGGGAAGGCGAGGTGGATTTCCTCGCCGACGAAGAAAAAGACGAGGGGTTTGGGTATTCTTACTCCGTGTTAATTGCAGGAGCAGATATGGAATTCCTTTTTGCACTGATAAAACAAATAGCTGCAAATATTGAGCAATTTCACGTATTCGCGTTTATCGCTGCAGCGCGTTTCGACGCACACAATTAAGCATTGCCAGGTTAACAGAATTCATTTTTTCCGTAGTTTGAAAATTATTGGCCAAGATCCACATCTGTGGGCGCATGTGGTCACCTGAGATCATTAATATGGATAACTTTTTTGTAAGCCTCCGAGACTTTTTTCTTCAGGCATCAAACAGAACGCTATCTGATGATTAGGCTCGCAATGAAACACCCAATCCGCTTATATTTTCTCTCTGCAGGTTTTTTGTGAAACTTGGCCGTTTGATAAAACTCGTCCCTTATACCATCGGAAATGCGAAATTAAAAGCTCAGCAATAACGATTATTTTGCGGTTTCGCTGAAAATGGCTGCATCAATAACATGCAGCAAATTTCATCTGAATATTTGGATAGTACAATTTTTCTGCAAAAGTTTTTCGCTGCAAAATAATTCAGCAAGAAAACGTTACCAAAGAATTCTTCATAAAAACGAGATCTGCGCTTATGCACGGAATGGTGCAGTTATAATCTGTGACAAAATAAAATAAAATCCGGCTTTAAAAGAAAGACTCCTGAAGTATTCGACAAGACGATAACCGCCAATCGTCAGCTCACCTTCAACGAAACTTTGTGAATTCTCATGCCAAAAGGTCGCTTCAGAATAACCGTTTCCTGAATAAATATTTTATTACTTCGTTACTCTGTTACAATGACAATTGATTAAAGGTCTTTCAGTGTGGCATGCTTATACCAATGTATCTAGCCAATGAATAACAATAAAGTGATAAGAACTGAAAAAGGGCATTGAATGATCACCGTCACATCAGCTGGAGTGTTGTCGTGTGGACGATCGTCCTTCGACGTACTTTCTCTGGAACATTCCTTGGAACCTGTCACGCTAGTAGTCGACATCTATCTTGCAGCAACAACTCACACGTACGACCACCCAACGTCCACATACAAACGTAAATAAGTCATATCCACTAAAAGGCAATAGTCAAATGCTATTCGCACTAAATTTGCATCTTGGCTAAGTGCTAAGCTTTTTGAGCTCAATTGATGAATGGGTAATCGGTAGTCCACCCTGAACGAAAGTGGATATTGGTGGTCGTTATAGCATGTTCCCACTTTTCGGGTCAACGAGAGCATTTGCAATGAAATGAATGCATTTGCCGTTTTGTGTCTGCGGGGTCAGCTGGAGCAAACAGCAATTGCTAAGCTCATAGATAAAATTCAACAAATCCACATCCATCCTCCTCTGCTCATCTTTGCTCTTTTTCCTGACTGTCTTCCATCTTTCCCATTTGGGAATTTTATTTACCTTGGCGTGACAATGAACTCTTGTAACATGACACAGCTTCTTTAATCATTCGCACTCCCTGAATTCCCCAGTGACTTGCGTGGCGCGATGCAAAGCAAATTACACTGTGAAGTGGGACAGATAGTGTGGCGTGCGTGCGTGGTGTGCGTTCGCGCGCATAAGGCATAAGTGGCCAACTTAGCTTACTAGCGGTCTGAGCGATCGTTGATGGTCCTTGTGGCACATCTTTTCACAGCGGATGAAATACCACCGAGTTTCTGCCAGATTGCTGTATGTAGGTGTACAGCCTGCAAATCTATAACAACTTGAAAGAGTCATTGCAGATTTGCGTGCGCATCTGTTCGTAATTTGCTCATGATTTTACGATGGACATATGATTGTCTCTTGTCTCATCTTCGCTCATGATTGCTGTTGTCTGCGAGCGTTTGCCGTTGCACCATAGCGTATAACTCAAGCCATCACATAACTACACAAGTCTCCTACATCATATAACCTCCTTGTGGCAATACGATACCATGATTTTACTCCATTTTTTTAAAGGAAATATTCATATCTAATTACTCTCCATTCAAAACTAATCACAGTGTAGACATTTGGTGGCTGCTTAGCCGCGGCATATTTGTTTGCTTAGTCAACGTTGCACAGCACTCACTGCCATATCAGCGGCTTCACATCGACATCGTCTCACAGTGTGACTCATGGACATTGCTATTGCCTACAGATGTCACATTCAGTTGCGTCGATTTTTGCTGCTCATATCAACCATCTGTGCATTTCTTTGTTGCCACTTCCAGCTAGCCGACTTCTCACCATCGAGAAGAAATATACTGACGTTTGATTTACTGGTTTGTTGTTAACCCTTTCAGATTCAGCTTCTAGTGCCAATTCATTTAATGTTTCTAGTTTGAACGAATTCTGTGGTGTCTTGATCGCGAGCTATTTCGAAACATTCACGATTTTGCAAAATGAATTTCGAAATGAATTATAAGCACTTCTGGGCTAAGGAAAAACAGGATACGCCGAGTTGTACCAGCGCGACTTATATGAAGTGGGTTACAGAATGCCTCTTGGTTGTCTTTTCAAAAAGAGCAGGCGCCAATCCTTATCACCATATCCACTCTTTATCCACCACCTTCTTTCAGCCACTTCTAACTGCCTTCAGTTGTAATCCTGTCTCGAATTTGGCATAATAACTGTGCAGAATTCTTGTTTCATTTTGAGAACTTTGATTCCCTGATAGCTGACATTCACTCCATTGATGAGCTCTTGCAAAAATTCAATGATTTCATAAGTTCACCTTATTTTACGTCGTTCACACGTCTGTTTCAGATTAAATAAAGTCACAAATAAAATCCAGTGAACACTAAAGTTGCCTAAGTTGTTTAACTCTCTTTGACCAACTTGTTCCAATTGCAAATCATATATCAGTGTTGTCATAGTTGTGTTAGTCAAATTTCGCCCATCTGCTAAGCACTTATGCAACTCATCTGAGATCGGAAGTATAATGCGTTGATATTTGCTTACGTATGCAATAGTCGGTTGATATAATCATTGCATTTAATGGCAAGGCGCGCTGTATGTTGGCCAATTTGAGTGATACATACATTTTGATGGCACTCTCCATCGTTTTCTTTTTCTACACGACATTCTTGAAGACACAATAATGTTTTGAATAGAAATCACTTGAACAGAAAACAATTTTCAATAGGCGTCCCACTCTTGAAACTTGGGAAGATTAGTTGGCTACGATGGTAAATGGGAGCCGAGCAACTGCTAAGAATTCAAAGATCCGATTGCAGCATTCATCGGTTCCTGAAAGGACCGCGCATACGTATAACCTTTCAACGTTTGCGTGTTGTTTCGAAATTTCTTGCCTCATAAGTTTGAAGCCTGGATACATATGTGTGCATGCGATTTAAGTCTTGGAGATGATGGTAGACTGCTGTGGGACATCCAATTCGGGAACTGCGTAGCATACACTGGTTTCGTTTTGGGGAGAAAAAGAGAGGAAGGAGAAGGAAAGGTGGGGGGAGGGGGGGGGGG
>JAARMF010000758.1:25511-45578 GCA_022844705.1 Toxascaris leonina | reverse complement strand
TATATATATATATATATATTCATATCAAACGAGACCTTACTGCTATTAGGTATTGCATTACTTAGAAGACCAAGTAGTAGATCTATATATATAGCATTACTACTAGGTCTTCTAAGTAATATAATACAGGACATCGAATGGCATAAGAAGGCTAATAAGTTGACAAAGAAATGTAAGTAAACGTGAAAAGTAGCCCAAATTTTACGTTCAGAACGCAGCATTATCTTGGATTATTTCTCATTTGATATTATTAGTGGTCATGGAAAGAGCGACGATTCTTTTCAGTTCCCAGTTGAATCTGCAAATTTGCGCATAGAGAGGGAAACCGCAACAATCTACAAGCACAGTGAAATCCGATCACCTATTTCATAAACGCCGAAAAATTGTTAAGAAAAGATAATTCTGAAAGTGTATCCTTCCATATTTATTTTTCCTATTTCCTCATTACTTTTGTCAATCTCCAAACACTACTTTTATCTTTTTGTCTCAATTATATAAAAGGAATGGAAGATTCAGACAAACAACAAATTTCCTGACGGAATTTTAGATTTTATGTGATTCAAAGTATGGAATAGTCAAAAAATTCACGAAAGGGAAGCCGTCTTTTTTCGTTCACAAAATATAATTCAAAAAGCTTTCCTTCCCAAGATGTACACATCTCATCCAATAAAAAACCACTGTTTCAGCTGTTTATCGTGAATTTGCTCCACCGTTGTATATGTATTTATTAGCTTCAACTTCGCAATGTTTAGCAGTTTTTCCGTTGCGCTAAAATATGAACCGCCTTGAAGTTTCATTCTGTGAGGTCATAATAGAGAATATATTTTCTTCGTGCTACCCCAAAATATGCGTTCTCAGTCAGTCAGTTTATTATTCCTCAGAATTGATAGTTCATTTTCTATGTGTTGGTTTGTCATGTCACATCACTAAAACGTTCGTCGCATATCGAGACAAACATAATCAAAAATCATTCTTCCTCAGATTACTTTGACTATGCGGATCTTTCATATAAAATTTTAAACTCCCTTCTATCCTTACATTTTCTTAGCACTAAATTTCAATGTAATATTTCATTCAGAGGTAAGAATTCTAGCCATTAAGTTGACGGCTTCTTCTCGACAATCCCATTTCCTCTAATTTCACATTCGAATCAACTGCTTTTGATGAAAATTCATTCACTCGATTGTCTCTGTTCACTTAATCAGATATCTATCGGAATAGACGCCCAGAATGGATTCAGTCCAAAACCATATGCGCATCACCATCTGCACACATTTTTCAGTATACAGCTGCTTAGATGAAACGCTTGCTTGGCATAAAGCTGAGATTGTGATATTGGATTCGTTGTGGGATTTCTGCTCGGGAATCGATAAGTGCAACGTTTGTGTCTGTGGGAGAGGCTTTTTGTTGAAGGGCAACTTCCGAAGGTCAAAAGCACCGTCTTTGAGTCGAATGCCGCCGATGCGCCATTCAGCCGTGTTTGCTAGCCGCCGATTTAGTGAGCCAATGTCCTCGCAACGCCAGCCCCATCCGCTCGGTCGCGACTTTCGTTATGTATGTCGATGGGCATCCGTTGTGACCTTATTGCTTCTGCGAACGGATATGCATAATTTATAGTGTATACATAATGTAGTTGATTATGCGCGAATAGTAGAGCAGCTTCGAAATGGACGTATATATTGTACTTTGAACTGAAACAAAATCCTCAATAAACAAAAAACGGGATGAGCAACACTGCTAACAGGTTAAATGAGGTTTCAAAAAAGTATTCCTTCTGCTTTAACCGCAGTTGACGAGGCTGTCAGAACTGAACGATTTTATAAAGAAATGGTGAGAAATATTGCAAAAGAAAAGAGGAAGTAAATTTCATTGTTTCCATCAAGTTCTAGGTGCCAATACTTCGGTCCCTTCCCAACTAGTATTACTTCGAGAACCAGCCATTTGGGAGTGCATCAGTCCTTCAAACAGGACTTTGCTTTCGATATACGATTATGGCACTGCTTTCCATCGAAGAAAGCGTTTCAAAATATTCGTAGAGTGTCCTGGAAACCAGTTTCTTTCATTGGCAAGACTTGTGTGAGTTATTCAATTGCTAAAGCCAATTTTTGCCCTCGTCTCTCGAACTGCCAAGAGGGTAGGCTGTGAGGGCGTCGCTTGTCGTAAATCACAGCATATTGCAGTGTCTTGGGGAATCGACCCAAGCAACCCACCCTTCTGTTATTTTGCTTACTCAAGAGCATACTAATGATAGCTCTGCATGTCTCCTTATATTACTTCGCAGATCTGCTTCATCCCCCGTGGGCAAAAACACAAATAACAGCGTTGTATCTCTCTAATCTAGAAAAGTAACTTTTCATAATTGTGTATTGTGAATGAATATATGTCTTCAATTCAATTGCAACTTATGAGTATTGACCATCGATTTTCATGAGCGGATAATTTTTGTGTATATTTTTCATGAGGCCCAAATCATCGAACAAAATGTTTAAAAATGCAGTTTATTGGAGATGTAGGAAAGAAGCAAATAAAATTCTCTCATTTCCAAAAAGGCCAACATTAGCATAGAAAGTAACTTTTGCGAGTCGCTTATTATCAAACGTTTCTGTCTCTATCAATACTTTCATTGCTGTGCATAAACTTGAACCAGATAGCACGTTACCGATCCCAACAGTCCTTCAGTAGAGCGCTTCTCCAGGTAAGAATGAGATGCTTATAACAAAACCGTTTGAATGATCATTGTGAGATGCAAGGAATATATGAGTGCTCTAGCTGGATTCCTCTGAGGCATTACGCTATTTGTACCACTCCCGAAAACATTGTTGCGCTACAATTATTCTGTTTGCCGACGTTCAGTACTACAATACTGCTCTACCGCCCTTTGGTACAGATAAGTACAGTTGTACATTTCGTAGATTCTGCTTTCCTACTGACATCACAAGTCCTGCAATTGTGCTCATTTGTTGGTGCATGCACTTACAATCATTTTCCCATTTAAGTTTGTGAAATCGTTTCAAATCCATGTAAGCCCAACCATAGAGTTTGTAGTATTTGCCATTAAACCTTTGCGTTTTTGTCATTTTTAATGAAAATGAAACGAACACTGTTGAATGCTTTCTCACAGACCAATTTTTGCATTCTCTACGGAAATCTTTCCTTCACAAAAACTACGTGTTATAGACTGAACTGTATCCCTCTTACTTTGCCAATGTTGTGACCGAAATTTATTTTTTCACTCATTATGTACTCTTCTTTCTCCCTCCTCCTCACGTCCTCTCCGACTGTTGAGAATCCGCTCTCATCTTTCACATTTTTTTTTTGTCCGAAAAGCCGTAGTGGAATTTTGGATATTCCAGGATGGCTTGCAGTGTCTGCTAGCAGCTACAAAAGCGAGATTACGAACTCACATCGCATCGGTAGCCAAAGAGCTTATTGTTTTAGCGAACAAACATGTGTGGCGAACGTGACTGTTGACTTACGATTTTACTGCGAAAGCGTATCCCACCCGTCCTCTCCGCATACATAAACGCTTTTCGCACAATGTGCTAACAGTCGAGCGCGACATTACCGTAGAGCTCTTTAATAGTATTTCCTATGTGTTTATATGCAGTGTAAATTACGAGTTTTACCCATTTATCTCGAGTTATCACTATATTTTCAATTCTTGTTTAGTTTCAGGTCTCAGACATTTTTTAAAATCCGCTTATTAAGCTTTTTTGTCTCACACTTGCTTCCTCTTGTGTTTTTTCGCCCCACACAAGCACTCTCTCGTTGTAGACAAGCTTAGCATTTGCTAACAATGACCGTTTGATTCGCATCAATCAGAAGACTGCTTGTTGTTGTGGACGCAAAACAAACTTGCTCATTGGTCGCCAGCCTTATGAAATGAGCTTGAAGAATATCCTGAAGCGTCTCTCACTACTCATTCTTTCCCATCTGTCGTTTCATCCCTCAGCAATCAGCTTTTTATTTTATTTCATTTAATATTTATTTCAAATTACAAAAATATCCAATGAAGTAAGCTGATTGCTGAGGGATGTCCACACATGTCCACACAAAAATATTCGCTTGTATGNCAATGAAGTAAGCTGATTGCTGAGGGGTGTCCACACATGTCCACACAAAAATATTCGCTTCACGTGGCAGCATTGAAGACAGTTGTCATTGTGTAAATAATGCGACGATGACACTTCAAGGGGGCGGGGGCGGGGGGGGGGGGGGGGGGGGGTGTGTTAGTGTGGACATTCCACTGGCACTGTCCTTCGGTTTCCCACCACGTTTGCCCCTACCAACTTTTCGACATACTTCCGTCGAACACACTCTTTCATAATTCAGCCAAACACTCCACTTGACATCGATTTCATTTTCCGCTAGCTCCCTTCATTTTACTTATTGGCGTTCCGAATAGTAACACACGAGTAAAAATGGAGCGGTCGAGATGGCGTTCGTCATTTGTGGATGTCGAAACTATGGAAGTCATTATTTTAGAGAATAATTTCATGCTTTTTGCTTTTTTATGACTGGACAAATAAGGTGGCGGTCAGAAAAGTTTTTTTTTGAGAATTTTCCGTTGCACGAAGAAATCTCATAAGAAGTTCAGTGAAGAAGTGATCTAAGCTTTTTTGCTGTGTTCTGATCCTTTCACATTGCTTCTGGAATCGGTTTTATGCATCTTTCAAAGAAAGTGAAATAAATCGGGAAACAGAAATTGAGAATTGATGATTCAACATCTCAGAACTCACATATCAACTTTATTACATGCAGGAGTTTATAAGCAAATGACTCTATGAAAATTCTTCGTTGTCTAAAATGCGCCAAAAACTTTTGCCGAAATTTTTTCGGCTCCTTTCCCAATATGTTCAGAATCTCTTCTTTCACTCTCTCCCTTTGCTGCACCTCTCTTTTCCTTTTGATTCTCTGTAATGATCCTGTTGTCTTTCGCAGGACAAACATGTCGATGCATTAAGTCGCGTGCATGTTGTCTGTTTATCACTGAACCAGGATTGCTTTCCGGGTAATGCCTCGTCCGCAAAGAATGCCATCGCTACGCCATCACCCCATCTGTTTGCCTGATCGTGCATCGAAGATCGGTGCTACTGAAATCCGGCACGTTTATAATTTTGCAAAAATTCGTTTAATGCGGTAAAGAACTAATGTTAACCCTAAACAAAGATTTATTTGAATGCAGATGCCTTTGCATATGAACCTCTTCCACTCTACTATATCCACGGGAATAGTTGCTTCTGATTCTCAGCGAATACTGATTAAAACAATACTGGAAATTTTAGTAATATACTTTTCAAAGTCTTCCAACACAGTGCAAATCATAAAAGGTTTTCAGAATTTACGGATATTTTTTCTGATGTTGCGATCGTCTTTCAACATCCTTTTCTCTAATCTAGCTCTTATGTTAGAAAAGAGGCATGTATCGAAATAAATAACTTAGCGACAATAAATGCAATAATACATATGTGTGCATAATCACCAATAAAAATCGATCAATTTTTACGAATTTCTAGCTTTCCAAATCATCGTTGCGTTTTTTAAAGCTCCCTTTGATATCCTTTAAAACTCAAACAGTCAGTCCGGTTAAATGGTTCATTTTGCACACTTTGCTTGATTCAACTGATGGTTGGTGAATGCTGGAATAACCACGAAAGTTCATCTGCCGAAGAGTCCGATTTTGGGCATCCATGCTCAAAAGGTAATGACGATCGAAAGCAAAGAATCGGCTCTAGCCGTCGGCGCTAATGTTGACGAGATGTCGTCTGGAAGATTCTGACCACTCAGAACCTTGCAATATTCAACGAGCCGGCTCAACCCGGCGGATTTTGTAACTTAGCACTTTTTGAATCGATGCAGAAAACCGCATTATTGAACAACTGTTGTCGACACATTCTAACTATCCGTATAAGTTGGTGTGCACTGTCTATCACTCCAAATGACAGTTTGAATGCAAATTCACTGTCAGCCATAAAATTATGTTCTCGCCAAAAGAATGACGGAATTCACCCAACTTTAAGAATACCAGTCGAACATTCTTTCAGATTTCTACCTTTCTTGGTCATTTGATCATCACTTCTCTATTTTTTAATCAAATACCTTTCTTTATCTTGAATATCTTTATATGCTATTTCTATACTTCATTGTCACCTCATAAATTCCATTATATATTTTTGTGTCATCGGCGATATCACGTTATGCATACTTTCAGTATTCTGCTGGCTTCTGTTTGGTTGTGCACAAAGTTAGCGGATTTTTCGACGATCAGATATATGTAATTTCGGACGACGAACATTTCTTTTGAGTTTTTTGCTGATGCAGTTATTCATAAACTTCTTGATTGTTTGTATGTAATGAATGCAGAAGAAGGAAGTGTATGGACGAATTCATCGTTGCATAAGCGTATAAAATCTCTCTAGCCATATGCTATTTCCCGTTAAGCTAATGGCGTTGATTTTTAGCGGCGTAACGCCAATGCGCTTGTGCGCACATTTAGCAACGTGGTCGGATGCCATAAAATTTATGGATTGACCTATTAATTGCGATCCTTTGTGAAGACGACAATGGGAGCGAACGGGCTGATTGTCCAATCTACCGGATTCACACTTATTTAGCTCGTTCAGCACATCCGTTTAAAATTGACTACTACTTCCTTTAAAGTTCCATCCGTCCGTGATCTAGTTCCGCTGAGGCTGACGAAAAACATGTCGGTGTCGAAATCTGATTTCCTCGGTCTCCTCCTTAACTCTGACAGCCCGTCCATTTTATGCAATAGTGTCTCTGTGGAACAATTGTCTCAGATTTTCCAACAAAGTCACATCCGTTTAAAATTGACTACTACTTCCTTCAAAGTTCAGGCGCCATAACTTTTGCATAAAAATTTTGCAACTTATTGTGAGCCATGCGGAGCAAATGCATGGAGTTTAAGCTACTCGTTTTTTTATAGCTAGAAATTAGCTAAGTGATATTATAACACTCTATATGCTGGCTTTCTGACATCTAGCTTAGATATCTCTTTCTTTTCACATCTAACGTGAAGCTAAGCTGTTCGTCTTTTGTAAGACGTTACTAGCAAAAGCTTTCAGCTTTTGTTTTTGTCCTTTACTGGGAACATTTCAATGTTTATGAGGTAACCGCTGTATAGCCCATTCACCAAAGCAATCGAGTTTCTTTCATAATTACCACCTTACGTTGATCAGTGGTTCATTGAGCAGCTCACATATGCAGCTAAAAACGATTCTCATGGGCCAATGTACTTCAAACCATCCAGAGTACGATACGTTTGCCATGACAGTTTGTTAAGCATTTGCGGTGAATATGGTGGACTTCTGCTTTCGGACTCTTTATTTTGCCGAACGCAATGCCCGTTACCAGAACACTCGTTGTAACCGAACTTTTTGAATTCCTCCCTTCTTATTTATCAGTACTTGTCTGCGAATCTGGGATTTCGCCTGAAAGCATTTCTCGGCCTTCTATTTTGCTTTCATTGTTAGCTTGTGAACTTGTCCAGTTTCTTACGCATCATCGCGGATCTATCTTTTGCAGACACGTGTGCTCAAGTCCGAGCTCGCAATTTTGATAGGATAACATCTTCTTATTTATCTGCCAGCGGAGCGCGAGTAGTCTGGAGGGAGCTTTTAAGAAATAGTGCACATTTTGCAATTAATCTTCGTCCCGGTGTGCCCAGATCCATAGATTTTTAACTGTTTTAGTAGCGATTTTTAGAGAACGAATGGATATTTTTGATGGGGGATTGGGAGGGGAGGGTGCTTTCTTCAAAGTTTTGCTGGGTCGTAGCAACGGCAGTGCGCATGTACATAAATTTTATATAGATACATATATTTGCCTATATAAGTTATTCATATGTATGTAACAGATTATGGACTACAGAAAGTGTACGTGTACACCTACACACGCTTGCTGTAGCTTGGTTGACTATCCTTTGGTCGTTCTCAGTAAAGATATAGACACTCTTGACGAATGTAGTCCTTGATCTAATAAGCTTAATGGCAGCTGTCCTAGCTTGTTGACTGGATGTATTCCCACGATCCTCGAGGCGGATCAGATAACTTCCACTTGGAGCATTATATACGTCACTAAATCTTGGTAACTTAACAGAATTGAGGAGAAATGCGAGTAGAAACTCTGACGCTTTCGGCTACGTTAGTCAGAGAATTAAGTTCTCTCATGGGTAATAAAAGTCTCGAGCTGTAGTTCATAATAAAGCGATCGAGCTCACTTCTTTCAAACTCAAAAATATTCGTGAATGTTTTTGGTCTCGACGGTCTTCACACATATGGTTTTGAGAAAATATGCTATCAAAGTCTCTTTTTATTGTTGAATATAGCTTTTTATATAGAAAAAAGAGTTGGGAAATTTCTCCAACCGTGGAAATTTCGCGCTGACCATCGACTGTGCGGTGATGTTAGGAGCGTGATGCGCAAGTTTCTATAAATTACTTTACGAGGCGCTTTGAAATCAGTGTCGCAATATACTGCAAGCACGGCCAATGTCCTTGACAGTTTTATTCTCTCCGCGAACACTATTGCTTTGTTTGATGAGCTCGTTACAAGAAATACTTGCTTATTACGAAACCTCTATCGTGTCCCCCCGATTATAAGCCCTACGGCATGATTTGATTGTGGGAAATACAGTGGAGATGGTTATTAAAGGTGAAGTGGGGTGGAATGTTTTATACCGTTTCAATTGCGACTTAACTTATTCATCCAGTGTGAAGAGGCGATTTGCACGATCGATGTTCACTATGTCAATGCATCAGTTCAGAGAGGCAAGAGCTTTTAAAAGATGTAAGAGGTTCAAAATAAAAGATATCATGCAAGATGAGGCTGCAATACAAACTCTATAGATACTTATTTATAGTAGTCTTTATTAAAACTCTATGAATGAAGCTGCAATAAGCAGTGAGATAGATGTACGCAGTAGTGATGCAGCGAAAAAATGCATTGGACGCATCACTCTATCAGCAGATGTAATTGAAGCACAAAGCACATGGAAAAGTAATGCGCCTAATGGACGTATACAACTAGGGATAGTAACGGTAAGAAATCATTTGAGGGGGGAAATAGACGTTAGGGAGATGAAGAAAGGAGGAATTGAAGAGCGAGATCAAGACAGTGGGATCAGGTGCTTAGTGAACTGAATCAGTGATGTCACAGTTCAAATGACCCAATGTGGCTCATGAATACAGAAAGATTCAACGGTTCGAAATGCTGAAACGGTCGCATCTAAAGCACTTTTTAACGTCAATTGTCTTTACTTTGAACTCAATTGATCACTTCTTGTTCGATGCTCCTAACATTAGCTCATGGCGTTGCATATGCGAGACATCATATCTAATAGGAATTAGCACACTACACTTTTCCGGATGAACAACATTGGAATTGCAGATTTCATTTGCACCATCAAAAGTACAATATTATCATTTTGTACTGTGAAGTTTTAATAGTGCCACGACGAAGCAAATCAAGCAATTTTATTCTCTTCTGTTCATTATTTATGAACAAATATAACTATGCATTATCGCTCATCTGATATTTCATCATCAGCGACATTCGGTATATCACTACGCAGAGAATGATCGTGAACCTTGTATGAAAATGATCTCATCATTGTTTATGAAATATAAGTGATGCTTTGAGTATAGATTACAGCGACCATTTTACCAGTTTTGACAGCACTCGACGGGATATCTGCTCTGAATTTGAGAAATCGATAATAATTGTGTGCCGAGCATGTTTCGATTAGCATAATTGTATTAGTGATTAAGGATCACAAATGCGATGCGTGGTGTCCTTGAGAAGGCTGTATTCGCTATGCATTGAGTGTGACGCGTCGTCTGCCATCGGAAACAGGTGTTACTTGACTGCTGAGGGGAGGGATCACCGATAGGCTGGAGGGGGTAGTGTGCTTTCTTGCGTTGACACTATCTTGTCACAGCTGTATGCGGTCGGCGACGATGAATCTGCTTTTCGCGCGTTTCATATAACCATTTTTCAAAAATTAGTGCCTCGATGTGTCTTCCAAGGCACACCATTTGGTGCTGCTGCTTGCCACCACAACGACTCCTCCTATCAAGTGACAATCCTCAGTAAAACTCGTCGACACAGCTGTATATCTGCGCGTTTTAAAAATATTTTCTACCCATATTATATTCACAATATAAAGTCTCCGACTTGAGACATTTCTTAGCGTTCCATTTTTATGCGATTTTTTTCTCAAATTTCCGAAACAATTTTCAGAGATCATTTAATTGTTTTAGAATGCTAAAAAACAACTAGTTTTCTCACTGCTTTCTGCACAGTTGTGACTTTTTTGTTTCTAGACTTGGCCTCTCTCTTCCCTTTCCCCAATCTCTTTGTGTCTCATTATCCTTCGTTGTATTTCGTTTCTATTAAGTGGTGCATTGAAAACCCTTACAAAATAACTCGCAAACCTGCTGAAAATATCAGCAATAAATAATGTTGAGCATAAACCTCTCCGTAAGTAAATCTAAACATATCCTGTCATATGCTTTCATAGTGAATCATTTCATCGTTATGCATGCACAAATCTTGAATCATTGCCAAAAATTTTGCATTTGATTTTCCGAAAAAATTCTCCAAATATATATATATATATATATTTATTTGCTGAGAGAATGCGATCACATCGCAATATTTAATAATACAGATTGAAAATATTGGTGAATTGATCGCATTTGAATTTTTTTTTTTTGAGAGGATGGCTGTCTGAGTGAAATCATTTTCGCTCACTGCAGACAATGACGTAATAGTTCAAGTTTATGGTTGTGGACTAGCTAATAGGCTGATATCGTTGGTGTATGTAATTTAGTTTATATAACCATTGAGTGTCTCGTTGTTAGAAATATGGAAATCTCTCATTCGGAGATTCTCTTCAGTGGAATAATTGATGCGCTTGAATAATTCGATTGACAATAGGCTGGCGAGTGGCACCATCACTCGAATCTCTCGAAAAAGAGACCACTGAGGTTTGTTTTGATATTGTTGCTGCTTGGAATATCACTTTAAATACTTTTTACTTCATTTTATTTCAACCTAAGATATTTCTAAATGTTTTTTTGCCTTTTAAAATATTATTTCGGCGGAACTTAAACGTCTGCTACGAGTTATAAATTTCTATTCAAATACCTGTAAAACCTACTCACAGATAAAACATACCAGTGTCAACTTATATTATGAGTCTTTGAAATATCTCTTCCGCTTTTCCTCATTTCACAACACTTGACATCGAATAGTTCATAAAGGGAAGAGAACTGATATCGCTCATATCGCTTGCCACAATAGGATGGCTTTTCGAAATGCAGCACTTTGATGACAGTATCATTGGTGCGAAGTGTAACACGATCAATGATGGGAAGTCGGAGTGACATTTCCTTCATCGACTATCCAGCATACCACCATTTAACGTTTCCACCTTTTTGCCACCTTTTTTTCAGCGAAAAAAAAAAGAAAAAGAAACGCAGCAACGTTCCACTAGCTTTCGATGGTTGAAAAGCGCTCTTTAAAATCGTCATCTGCTAAAATCACTGATGGAGCGAATGAAAAGAGAGGAGAATTTCATATTCGATTCTTTTATAGATTTCAAAGTAATCTTAAAAACTCCTTTCATGTTCACTAAAAATCTGCTCAGAAGGTTTTAGTCTTTATTCGCTTAAGAAATAATTTTGATAGAGCACTCGACAAGGTTGCTTCTTTTATTGCTTTAGCTAGATGTTCAATATCCGAGGTGCTGTTGGTTGTAATCTGATTTAAGCGATTATTTTTCAACATCATTGCGAATAATTTTATTTGATTCTGAAGGGAAATTCAAGCTATGAGAAGAGATTATGAAATTATTGATAAGAGCAACCGCAAATACCTTCCGATGAAAACAATAAAACAAAACGATCGTTGATGATGGACAGATGTGCAGCTTTTGTCTTTATGATTCAATTGAAAATTGTTTCATAGGGGAAATATTTATGGCAAAAGTTTTTCTTTCACATTTTAGAAAAGTTTTTTCCTTTCAAAGTTAGTTTCACAGTTGAAATTTTCTTCGAATTCATATTTAAGATAAGTGGTGCAATTATGAGTCATATAGGTGTGCCATTAGCGAACGCATTAATTGAGCAATGTGGCTATGTCCTTGAACGCATTCTTTAGTCGAAATTACAGATCGTTTTTATGATGCAAAATTGACTTCAATTACTTTTTGAGTGCAACAAAAGCGAACACCATCTAACTGTCGAATACTGCGAGAACGTCGTTTCTTCTTCTGTGTATGAGTGCATTCAAAGGCGAATCCTCACAACAACTCCACTTCCCTTACCTGTTCATTACCTGTGAACTGATATAAACAATACTTCAAGATGACTAAACGAGTGATGCTATATACATATGTAAGTGTCTGATTACGTCGCACGTACCAGCAACGCTGTTACAACGAACTGCTGAAGCGAATTAGTAAATGATTAGCACCGTTTTTATGGTCATTGAGCAAAAAGGATTCACTCTAAATGTTGAGTGCAAAATGTGCGAGAATGAAAGATGTTTAAGCGAAAAAAGTGATGCAATCGATGAATAAAATCACTTCGGTTTAGTCGATGAAAAATGGACGAAATTTTTAGAACGCTTTTTGCAATCATTTCAGAAAATATGCTTTTATTTCTGAGGAGAGCAGTCTAGAGGAAACAATTTAATCAATGAGCTAACCATAGTGTTAATAGTTAGACTAGCTGAACTTATAAACAACACCCACTCAGCTTCCTTTTTAAAGTCAAGAAATCATTTACTTATAACTGTGAAGAAGCATACTATGAATCTCCAAAAATTTTCTCCCCTCTCCGTATTGCGCTCTTTCCCACAATTTTTCCCTCCCTCTCCCTTTTCATTTATAGCTCTTCCGGTGATACCTCCCGACAATATTATTAGCCCATTCCAAACATGGCACTTTCGGAAAGATATGTCTACCTAGAATCGCAGAGATGTAGCAACTAATTTCGCTGACGTTCATTGCTATATGAGCCGTCGATACGGAATAGAATAATGAACTGACTGCAAAGAAAAGAGCGTTTGATATCTCTCATAGTACGGCGGTCGTTTAGTTTCCGTTATTGGTGTAAACCGGTTCCTTATTAGCTATGTCGACTAGATCAATTGTCCGGTATTGATGTCGTTTTAGGTCTTCACTGCTCACAAAAACGGCGCAGTTTAATGTAATCTGTACCGATGCTCAGACATTCGTAACCGTAGATCCACTTACTTGATTAATGGATTAGGGCACAGCCAATCGACTTCTTCGTGATCTAGCATATTAAAAAAAGGCTTCATCCAGCGAGCGTCGATTTGTTCGTTCGTCTTGCAAGCAGATTTGTCCATTTCGTGAGATGCCAATCGAGTGGCTCTATTTATCGCTGTCTATTATGCGTCCACCAGTGCTTCAACAATTTTCTTTTTTTTTTTGTCGTTGCCAACCTTTCAAGCATCAGATTCTGCACTCAAAAATTTTAGACGAATATGACCACATCAACTTCATCTTCACATCAATGCACTTGGTAACCAAATAAAAAGTATGACGTCATTTACGCAAATCATATGGATACTGCACGCAGCAGTACGGTGATACCATAGATAATGTATACTTGCCATAACGGTTCCGCATCAGCTGCTGTAATACTGAGTTGGCACTATTCCAGTGCACATATCAACCCAACCCATAAACGGGATAAGCGATATGCACTCTGAGAAGTAGTTTATCAAATCGACGCAAATAATAAATCACTTTGCGCTACGAATATCCGCTTTGAGACGTTTCCGTTGTGCAAATTATTCCCCATTGATTTTCATAGTCAACACTCTTGGTATTCCCTCTCTCCATTTTGCATTATATTTCTCGCAAATGATTTCGCATATTTCTTTCAAGTTAGATCTGTAAGTTATGCAGTCATGACGCATTTATGTGACCAACAAAGGCTTCGAATGCAAGAATTTACCTTTTGAACAAACCTCACAAAGCTTCGAGTTCCTTCCGGCCTCTCGAAGCGTTTATCCGCTCCTTTAGTTATTCTTTACGTCTTTATTAGCACTGCTGTTAGGTTGCAGCAACAGTAATACTAATAGTTGACTCACTATGATGGGATTGATTTGTGTTTTGATACAAAAAATTGAAAGGGGACAGCGCGTTCGAGAGATATCCATAAGAAATGCCCATAGTCTTCGCACTTTTGGTTTTGATCCTTTATGGTGATGCTTATATCGGTGTTTCTACTCGCCATAATATCCATTCATCTTCGTTCTATTCCATTCCCTTTTACATCTATATGAATCAGGTTTTACAGACTATTTTGTGTTCTCTTTGTTTATTTTTATATCTACATAAGTTATGCAATCGCCATTTCCCCGAACGACTATTTCTGATGCAAAAATAACCTCTATGCAACTACTCCTTGATGACGAGAGAAAATCTTGTCTGCAGATAAAATCGAAATCCGCGACGGATGATCGCCGGTTCGCATTCGGACTGCGGGTGCTTTTCACTCGTCGTTAAACAATGCTCACCTATTTTTGAATTTCGACTAAAGCAGTCTTGGATGTGAAGACGTCAAACCAGTGCTCATATAGAACTCTACAACTAGGCAGCCAGTTTAATTACATCGCTGCTACTTTTTCTTATTAGTTCTGTACAGTTGTTTTGTGTCTTTGTGCTTCTTGGGTCTTGTGCTATAACTCAAGCAAGGGCTTTGCTTTTTTTAAACTTTTCAGAGGGATGTGTGGTCGAAAAATCCGAGACCTCCGCAACTTTTAGGTGGTATAGGATCGCATGTAGTCACAAATTATGATGGGATTTTCATGTACTCTAGTCGAGAGGTTATTCCAACCAAGGCATCAGCACTCAGCTGTGAAGAAAGAATGCTCTCGAGGTGGAGGCAGGTGGGGGGAACGAGGGGACGATGAGTTAAAATTGTTAAGAACATCGCATAAGTGCAAGCCAACAAACCGGTTTTTCTGAGAGACGGAGTGTGTTCATTTTTTTGGGCTCTTCTCGTTATGAGCGCTGCGGTGCCGTTATCCAGCGATGTGGTTGTGGTGTTCGTTTGCGTACTCCACTCAGGCGTGGTGCACTACACTCAACACACTTTTTTGCACCATCCTCTACCAAAAGCAACGCAAACAGGCACACACTGCTTTGATATATGCTCTAGCATTGCTATAAGCTTTACCATTAAAGTACCTCACCTGCCATTTTCTCCATCATTCACATCATTAGAGGTGTTTAATTATTTATGTAATGAGTTTGATAATGTTGTAACTGAGGTAATACTTCTTTCGGCGTTTCTTCGCTCATACAAATAACTTCTTTTATAGCCGAACATTAGTTAAGCAAACATTGCAACAGTTGTTCGCATATAGATGATAGCCGAGTCGCTTTGTACTCCTACTCTGTGGTACCGAAGTTATGTGTACAACGGCCACCAGGCACACGTACGCTGACACGTTAAACCTGGCGTTTCCCACGCACAAAATCGTTCACCAAGTAAAACGGATGACGTCACGAGCGGAGGATGCATAANCACCAAGTAAAACGGATGACGTCACGGAGCGGAGGATGCATAATATTTTGTGCGGTGGTGGAACTTTTCACCGACTCTATCCTTCTGCCACATTATTCCGCACTGTTTGTCGTTTTCGGCTCAGTGATGTCTTCAAAAGATTCTACTAGAAGGTCACATCGTATTACGCCAAGTGCCTTTTCTCTCGTTTGTGGCCATTTTGGCCAATGAATTCATCAGTCGATTCGTTTCGCTGCGTATCGGTGCCCATCTGTCAGTTTTCTTTCCCACGCGGCCTTCGTCTCCGCCCATTTTGCATTGTTTCCGCTGCCGCGAAGTGTACTGAGTTTTAATTTGCGAGTATCCCGAAATGCATTGCTTTCAAGCAGTTCAACAGTCACTCGATAACTGCCCTGAAATCACATCTCACATCATCATATCCTCTCTCTCCACAGCAAACGTGTCTACATCGCTGTCTTTTTCTCTGTGTGCAGCCGTTTTGGCGGGAACCGGTGAAAATGACTTTTTGATTGCGAAGACTCGAATAAGTTGGGTGTGCTGAGTTTTATTACAACGCAAGGTTCAACCAAATGCTCAAGTTGGTTGGTCGTTGAGATGGAGGGGGGAGGGAAGGATGTCATTAGACTGGTGTGCACCGTTAATGAACTGCGCTTCCCTCTGCTCATCCTCTTTAATGTCCGAGTTGAAAATTCATTCCATCGAGCAGTGCAACCTCATCGAAGTAAATTCACTCTCTGTTACCTTTATGTTTTAAGTCCCGTTCTTGACATTCGGCATGTGTCATCCCAAATCATCTGACGTCATATTAGTAAGTGTGGGGGTGTATGCGGTCGGGAACTGTTCTTCGATGTCTTTCTTCGGAACAGTTTGTGTTCTCAAACTTGCTTTGTTATGCTCCCAACTGATAAGGGCGTCGTAGAGACGGTTCGTTGCTCGTGGTTTCCAATGCCGTCAACTCGTGACGTCACATAGGTAGGTATATGCACGTGATGTGCGTCTAATCATCTTTGTGTATATAAATGTTTTGAATAGGTGCAGTCTCGATGTGCCATACCTGCGTCCCATATTTGTATATACCCGTAACTCAAGTTTATCATTTGCGTCTTCAGGTGACATGGTTATTCCCCATTTTCTGAATATTTCTTATTTATGACAGAAGTAAGGAGTACTGTTTTGAAGTTACATGTGTCGACTGGCGCCGTTTGAGGCTCAAAGTGCTACGTTCTGAACGCTCAACCTACTTTCTCTCATAACATATGAAGGCTTAATTTTTAGGTTCCGTCATCTGGTCAAGCTTAAAGGTATTGCTGCAAAGTGACCTGTGCAGGTTAATGTCACCAAAGATATTTGATGGAACGTTGCGGGATGCCTACCAGCCCTCTTTAAAAACTCCAAAGAAATCAAGTTTTCTTTTTTAATAACCCAATCGCTCATTCCCTTTCCCATTCTTCTAGGTTTGTACTAATAAGTTAGTGTTAGAAAGGGCGCCTCAAATCGGAACAAATCCACTGCAGCCTTAATTGTTGTGACGCTCCAAAAAATACCGATACCACATCCACCATACTCACATTCAGTGGGCTTATAAACTCATCACCACTATGGTCAAGGCATTAACGCCATAAAGTGCTCAGTTATTTGGTCGGTTATGGCACATGATTGTCAGCTCGAGTAGCAAAAAGGCTGAGGTGGTACAAGAGATCGCTGCTGAGTTTGCTTTATGCTTTCATCGATTGATGACTGAGTTAAGCCATTACTTATCATTTATAGGGATGGTGCTTAGGTCATGCATGAGTTCAAGGCAGTAGGCCTTCTTAGCATTATCCGCAGAACAGACTGTGACCGATGCATTGCTCTTCAGCATTAGCCTTTTCTCGTATTCTTTCTTTCAGTACAAACCTTTAAGCAGAAGAGAACGATCACCCCTCCCTTCCATCCATGAAATTTTGAAGTACAGCTTTAGACATGTCCGGAAGTATGTGGGAAGAAAAGAATGCTAAGTGTCAGTTAAATTGAGCGAAGAATTTGATGTAAGGCAATATAGGATCGCCTCATCTCGTATGTACGTCTACCTTGCTTGGAGTAATTTTTCGGCTGCCTTCTAAGATCCTGCATTTACAAATCAGATAGATGACTGTTACAGCGGATATTTTAGACATCGTTACTCGATTCATCTGAAACTTTCTTGTCACTAAGCTTTGAATTTGTCGATTTCGATTCGTATTTCCGTTCCACTCGCCTCAAAGTGATGATGTTTTTTCCATTGAATTAGGTCATCTTATCGTTCACATACTTGCTATTGTTTATGCAGCAAAGTTTCTCTGCTTCTTCGACGTTGTTTACCTCATGTGTGATCACGAGTCTTATCGCTCAGCAAAAGTGCTAATTTCTTTATGTATTGTTTTTTGTTTTGTTTTTCTACTTACTGTGTTTCCGAGGAAAAATAGTGTGGAGTGAACATGACGGTGTTGGAGACGTTCGTTAGTAATGGGGATTCATTATGCAGCTGTCATGTTTTAAAGTAGCCTCACCTAGACGATGTTTCATTGATGTCCTCTTCGTTGTTCATTTTCGTATACGCAATCGGATGGTAACAATGCATCGACAGGATTCATATATTCTCATAACTGAGTTGATGTTCAATTTTGAGTGCACTGCCTTCTGTATCCATCGGTGCGATCATTTCGCTTGGAGTCAATTCGGGTGAGGCGAAGCGAAACCGCTCGTTGAAGGCGAATTGACGTCAATAGCCGAGTGGCGCTTCGCTGCGCGTCACCTCAGCCATGCGTGAATTCAAGGCAAGTTCATCTGACCTCTCATAGGTTATTGCCCAATTAGTCGGATTTATTTGAAGGTTGAGGAACGGATGGATTATACTGCTTCCACTCTGTTTTTCGCTATCTAAATTTCACTCCGAATATTACAGCAACGAACCCTTTTTGGACGAGTTTGTTGACTTATAGTTTCCTATACATCTCACTGTTTTTCTAGATTGAGTTTTGAAGTCGATTATTTTGCTACAGTAGTAGTCGAATTAATGAAAGCAACCAATGTGCTATATTTGTTGTTGTTGAGTGATGTGATGGTCTTAAGGTGGTGGTGCTGGGTAGTGGCGGTGTTGGGAAATCAGCATTGACGGTGCAGTTCGTCTCGAATACTTTCATTGAGAAGTATGACCCAACAATTGAAGATTTCTACCGGAAAGAAATCGAGGTATTTTCTTGATCACTTTCTTTCAGTGTATTTGCTTTCTTCAGCAGTGCGTGGTGTTACTTCATTATAACTCCACTCATGGAACTCATTAGAAATGCCTCTCTGACCACCCTTTCTTCCTTCCTCCCTCCTCCTCTCCTCACAGCTCTCCTCTCGCTTGCCATCCTGTCGACAAGGGAGGTTAGGAAATCTTAGCTTGATTGTCGATAGTTGTTAACTAGAGGGCGGTAACTCCATATCGACTCTGAAAAAACACGGTCAGGCATTGGGGGCTGCTTAAAAAATAAAAGGAACTTTGATGGCGCAAACCCTGAGAACTGCTCCTTCGAGGTCATGTTGTTGATGAAAAATTCAATATATTACGACGCATAATTTGAAATTGGCAGCTATAATTTGTAACATATCATGATATCATGGAAACACATAGGTAGCTGATACACGTTGACAAATCTCTGTCTCCTCCCGCTCACCCCCCCCCCCCCCTCCCTCCTTGATTTTGACATGTGGCTGGCTAGTGCAAAGTTTTTGCTTCAGTTGAAAGCTATGTTGTGGTGCTCATATCAGATGAAGCCTTCACAAATCATTTCCGGGAGGGGGAGTCAAGTTTTGTTGGTGGCAGCATGGGTCTACAAGAAGAAATTTGGAAAGTAACTTCCGTGGATGGTCCCTTGTTACGATACATTGTTGCCATCGCCACGTCTTCTGATGCAGCTGTCATATTCGCTGCTGCTTACGATGTGTCGACTGCTGTTTTTCATAAATGTATTGGAATGGGGAGGATTCATTAAACATGCAATTGAACCGGTGTTATACAAATGAATTTAAGGTTGACGGTCAGCCATGTGTTCTGGAAATCTTGGATACTGCGGGCACAGAGCAGTTTGCTTCGATGCGTGACTTGTATATCAAAAATGGACAGGGCTTCGTTGTCGTCTATTCAATAACGAGCCAACAGACGTTCCATGACATCAAGACGATGCGGGATCAGATTGTTAGGGTGAAGGTGGGATTTTAGCATTTATTCATGTTTTTTTATGTTGCATGGACACTTAAGCCTTCCTTTTTTGTTTTCATCTTGCAATGTGTTGAAAAGCTGAATGGGTGTGCTGTTAGCTGGTCCGCAAATAAGCAGTGACAGTTCTTTGTCCAATTAAAGGCTGTCAAAAATTAGTTGTAAGTGAATGACATACTGCCTCAGAACGAAGCGTAGATTGTGTTCTACTGTCTCAAGTTGAATCTGCATATGTACAGGCTGTTTATTGTCGTAT